>MQRK01245381.1:13259-36002 GCA_001938485.1 Girardia tigrina
TACATTATCCACTTCTCATCGCAAGTCACGATTCGATGGAGAAATGGATCAGCTTTGTTGCGAGACATAAGGGAAAGGCACGCATCAAGTCGTTGTTGTTTATGCTCATCCTTCAATTCATGAAATCGATTACATAATCATTATTTTTTCATTTATAAACAGGTGAACTATTTACATTAATCCGTGTATTAATCAGTGACCTGAAGATGGCGGTTGATCCATCGAAATATATTGTCAACAAATATATTTTAAAATTCATTAATTTTGTTCTTAATTAAAATTTAATATCAATTAAAATTTAAATTTGAATTTTTATGTTTTTAAGAATAAAAAAATTGCAATGTTTTTAAAATCTGTGTTTATTTTAGTAGAAATTGGTTAATCAATTTATAAACCAGTGGTCCAAACAATTTCGCACAGAATAAGTGATTCTCCAATACAGAAGGACAATCATGTTGAAACCAATAATCTTTTGAAATTTCCGAAGTCACATGGAAGAAGAAGTGAGCCTATAAAAGAAGCTTATATGAAAAGAAAATGTAGCGTGACAATCAGTTTGTTGATACCAGTTTCTTGAAGCAGAAATCAAAGGAAAAAAGGACTGAAACGTGAAAATTTCTAAAGATTTTCTACAATTGGGGAAGAATAAACTGAGTTTTCAACACGTTTTGGATCAAGTTATACGAACAAAGATTGAAAATATGCTGAAGGTTTATGAGGAATGTGTCAAGAAGAGAACATATGTTTCACTAAATTAACTTTTTTTTGATGTTTCTAAAGTAAATGAAAGTTATCAGTTAACAACAAACAACTGTAACATCTACAAGTTGAAAGCAAAGGACAACTGGTAATAATTAAATTAATTTTTAAATAAGAAATTCTCGTCTCCTTTTGAAGTATTTCTCACATTCAGAAGCAATTGTTTGTTTTCAAGAAAGGATTTGACTATTGTTGTTTTACTTTTTGACATAGAAATAATTTATTCCGGAGTCTTAAACATATTTATCTTGATTAGAAGTCTCTTGGTAGTTATTTTCTTACACCATATAAAAATTAAACTTATAGGTCAAACAGTACAGCTCTTCCCAAAGTTTTCAATCTCCGTTGTTTTCGCTTTAATAAGAAATACATTGGTTACTTTTTAAATGTTTAGGAGCTTCATTTGCTGTTCGTAAATTCTAAATCAACAATTTCTGGTAAATACCTAAAAGTCACAAACAACTGACAGAACCAAAGTTTATTTTGCAAAATTAAGAATAAATAAAAGATCTTTAAATTCTTTTATGTTTCCTCAATTTCGATTCTTTTATTTCTCTGTCTCCAAAGAAAAGTCTTTCTATTTTTTTTGATGAATTGTAGCAAAAATATAAAAAATATCCAGAAAGATAAAAAAAGTTGGAAAGTTTTCATCTAAATTGAATGTTTTGTTCTAGCAAAGGTTTTTAAGATACAACGATATTGAGTATTAGTTGAATACCTTTGTTGAACGATTTCTTTTAAGAATTATCGTGATGGTTGAAGATTGGTTTTCTCTCCTCAATGTCACAATGGACTGAAATTTAGTTTAATGAGGTATTCCTTCTTCTTTAACTTTTTTTCCTTTTGACCTGAGGCAAATATCATTTTAATGAAATGAAACAAAATGAAAAACAAATGATTCACAACGATAATCCGAACAAACAAACAGAAATGGACCACCTCCCGACTTCGAAGTCAGAAGCTTCAGAGAGGCTGAAGAAGATAACAAAATAAAAAAGATAAATATATAAAATCTGAAACAAGATCACGTTAATTCACGAGGAAGCTATGACCAAGGAAGACACTACCCAAACTTATCGATTATTTTGATTTGAAAGTGAAAAGTATGTATAACTTTTGAGTAGAATATAAACTTAATGAACCAAAGTCCACAATTGATCCATTGTGCTCGATTGTCGAACAAATTCCAAAGACGGAAAACCACATAATCTGAACCAATCGTTTAAGACACTTAATTATGGAAATTCTTCAGAGTCTGAGTCTCAGTACGTTGGAAGGCGGAAAAGTTTTATGGAATCTCTCAAGAAAAAAACTGCGATTCGTAGAAGCCACCGAAAAGCTTGCATATCTCAAACTTTTTTATATCTTATTCCTTTCAAAAACAATTCAAAAACGGAATATATCTGAAATAAGTAATGTTTCTTCTATTATTTAATATAAATAAAATTTAAAATCAGAACGAAAGGACGAAATTTAGAATGAATCAATACGACGTTTGCGAAGTCTTACGATACGTAAACTAAAAAATAACTGAAAGTATGAATTGGCAAAAGTTTATACAAAAACCTGTATCTATTATATGTTGGAAGGGCTTTCAGTAAATGAATTTACATTTTAATGGTACTTTTGGGCTCGTACAACGAAAGTTACCACCATTAATCCAAAAAAAGATTATTTTAAGCAATGTACAGAAAAAATTTCCATGTAAAACTGAAAAAATAAATAATTTTAAACAGTAAAATATCAAAAAAATTAGAATTATAAATGTATTATTATACAGTTCTAGTCATAATATTTTCAGGATAATATTATTTTTTGTTTGACAGATCAATTAATTTTTAAACCCTGTTTACCCTAAATTGATATTATTTGTTTGTTTTAATGCTTACACAAATAAAAAGATTTAACCTATTTTTCGGATTTTATTTTTTCTCTTACTTATATTTATAATTTTCAAATTCATTTATTTGTAATAACTATATTTTAATTAAATAAATTAATGTTACTTAATATAAAAAATAATTTTCAATGATTCTTTCACATTCAATTAAAAGATTATAGTGATTATAGTTTTATTAACAATAAATAATAAAATCAAGAAAATAAGTTGTGGTGATTCGTTTAAGCGACCGAAATTAAATTAATTATTAAAAAATAATAAACAATTAAAAAGTTGTTTTAAGAACAATTGGAGAAAAATTAATCGAAATAAAGTTAATTAGTGCGTTATCTTTATTTTCTTTTCATCACAATTTGTATAAATAAAACTCTATCGCGACGTTCGCTGAATCACGTTATGTCACGAGCGAATCGTTTCACGAATTTCCGAATCGTTTTATTTGACTCGAAAATGTTTTTATTTAATTAATTAGAATTTTTTATAAATATAAATACAAAATTTTTCTATAGAAATATATATGAATATATTAAAAGAAAAGATACTCCATTAAAAATATATTTTTCATGATAATAATCAACGGTTTTATCGTCATCTTTAGGTTACTGATTTTTAGCTTTTTATTGCATATATACATTAAATTGGTGATTACGTAATTGGTTATGTGATACCTGAATTCTGTGTGACTAGAATGACTTTGACGTTATCCTTTTTTTGTGCCTGTACAGAGTCTTATTTGATCGAGTTCTGTTTGTGATGTGTGATGTGTTTGTGTGGTTATGTATCTTTTTTGCGTTTGGTCTTTATGAATCGAAGGTTTCTTTTTTTTGTAAGAAATTTGGCAGAGGTAAGAATATTTATGGAAAGAGTTGGCTCTCATGTTGTTCGAAATGGGGTCTATTTTTTGATTAAAGGGAGAGAATTCAACAACTCAAGTTGAAATTGTTAACGAACTCTTGGATAATTTAGATACGAAAACATATCAATATAACGTTCGTTCTCCAACGTTTCTTCCATTTATTAATCCAGAGGATGTACTGTTGTGTTATCATGGTCATCGTGATGCAATCCAATTTTTTGTATCTGTTCAAGCTAATGAAGTTAAAGTAAATGAAAACCAATCTGTGGAAAATTCAAGCAATAACAAAAGTGATTCTTTTCTCGCCAAATGTAGATACTTTGTTATGACGGGCGAAGAAGGATATAAGGATTTTAGTTTAGCTGAGAACCAGTAACGTACCCGACTCAATGTTTAGAGTTCTGCACAATTTTGCGCCAGATCAAAACCACAAGAATGTGCTTATTTGAAAATACTGAAAAGGGCAGTTAAAAATTAGAACCGTATACGCCTTGTATAACAAAGATTTTATAATTCTCAAATCAATATATGAAGGGTGTAATAAAATGCGTTTACAAAATCAAGTTGTTGGTGGCGATAGCTGTTTCACTGATGCTCATATATATGATGTTTCTGTCGAGAGGGATGGTTTTTCTACTTCTGGAGATGTGATGTATATTTTGGAAAAACCAACCATTCAATAGTTTATCAACAGACCCTCTGATTACCGGTCTGTTGAATGATTTATCGTCAGGAGTCGCAGTTTTACAGAGTGATAAATTACGGCAAAATGTGTAGACAACCGAAATTAGTCAATTTATATTACATCTTATATTACATCTAAAAAAATCATTAATGCAATAACGATTAACCCTTGAATGCATCTTGTATCAAAAATGATACAACAAACGTTTGAAAGTGCCATGCATCCAGTTTGTGTAAATAATTGCTGTCCTTTGTAAATAAATTATCTTTGTACATTTTTTGTCTATGACGATTATAACAAAACATGTCAAAACTCCCGCCAATATTGATATAAACGTCAAAATAATATAAACAGAAAAAAATATTTCATGAAAAAATAAAAAATCATGCATTTAAGGGTTAAATAATTTAATAACTACTTACCGATGATATTTTGGTGTTAGGATTTCTCTTATAAGAAGAACATTCGGTCGGTTGTTTTTGTGATTACGTCCAATATCAAAAGAAACCTTTTAACAATCAGTGTATTGACTATATTGGTTTTGTTATCTTTTGTCCTGTACATAACCGTACAACTCTGTAAGTGATTGATTTCTTATTAAACCGTTAGTTTTTTAGGTAGATATGTTCCCTTCACTTAACGAAAATATTTTTGTTAGAATTATTTCCGCTATTATAGAACATTTAACTCTATCGGAAGAAAAGAATGCATATTATTTTCCATCCTTAAATTTAGAAAATTATGACTGGATACGAAATCTATTTGTCACTATTGATACATCAAATTGTGAATTTTCGTATCAAGACGAAGAATTGGTTACAATTCGTCAACAGATCGTAATTTGAAAATGAAATTCTCTGAACAAACTGTGGAGGAATTTTAGATTTCTGTCCAACTCGAATTCTCAGCTCTCTGAAAGAGCATTGACAATCTTGTTACAGTTTTCAACGTCATATTTATGTGAGCTTGGTTTCTCAACAATAACTAATATAAAAACTAAAAAAACGAGAAAGACTCAAAAATTTAGACAAAGAATTGAGAGTTGCTATATCAAATATTCGCCTTAATATTTCTGAAATTGCAAAAGCCGACAAGCTCATATATCGTAGTATTTTACTTTTTCATCAAATATATATATATATATATTAGTAAAGAAAATTCAAGTTACTGTTGATCAATATATGTATTATATATCTTTTGTCAATTATCTTTTGTAACTGATATGTAATCTAGTTTGATTGTTTCCGGCGATAAAAAGTGCACCGTGACTGCGAAAAGGTTAAGAACCACTGATTTAAGCAATAAAAAATCTAAACATCAGTGACTTGAAGATGACGGTAAAACCGTCAAAATATTTTATCATGAAGAAATATATTTTGAAATGGCGTATCTTTTGTTTTATAAAAATTGCCATTGTCTTTAAATTCATTTATTTTAAATTTAAATCTTTTGAACATCAAAAATCTCTTTGAATTTAAATGAATGAAATAAATAAATAAAGTAATAAAATAATCATTCACAAAATCAGGAATAACATTTTTAAAATTTATTTCTCTCAATTTTTTGTAAATAAAACTGATTATTAAGTCTCATTAAAATCGTTATCTTGTAACAACTTGCTCAATAAGAACAAAAGACTTGAATTAAGTAACAAGTTTGTATATGACGGGGAATGTTTAATTGATAAGGGGCAATTTCGTGTTGGAATAAAACAAATTTTATAAATATTTTAATGTAAATGCTTCACAGTTTGTCAACTCTCGAATGAGAAAAATGAGGTTGACATTGAATACATATGTCTGGAAGTTTGTCCATGACAAACATTCAGTTTATATATGGAATGATATTGTGATTCCTAAACAACTCGACTGGAAAATAATTTGTGTCTGGAAAAACAATGGGATAATTTATATTTTATACAATGCATAAAATTAGAACAAAAAAGATAATTTAATGGAAAGAAAAAAAACAAAGTTTCGTATTTATTGACGAAAGGCTTTTGCAAATAAATTTCCTCTTTCTTCTGGAATCATTTGAGCATTTTTTTGATTTCTAAGGACCGAGAACCGAATGTCCGACCCAAATTGAGGCTCGATCAAATACATCGATCCCATCGCGTTAAATTTTTTGACTTTTTTATTTATTTATTTATGCCTCATTTTTGCCGCTCATATGCATTATAAATTATAATACTAATTTCAAAAATATACACGTAAGAGTCTGAAAAAATTAAACATTTTAAAATTATTTTCATTGTTAGTTGAAATTTAAATTTTTAATTAAAAAACAATATTCCATAGTTTTTCTCGTACGTAATACGAACTGTGCGCACTAAGCTTAAAACTTTTTTTGCGTCGCACCTGTAGAACTCACTATAAATTTACTCGTAGGTAACTACAACACATAAATCAATACTATTAAAAAATTCAATCATTTTATTATTTTTAAATATTAAATTTACATAATTAATGCGAAAATTGCGATTGTTTTTGAGAACAAGTTTAATAACTTTAAAAATTTTAATTTTTTTACAAAAATGTACTCGACGCCCGACACTGCCCTAGAGTACTAGTACTCCACTTCGGGAAACATTAGCATAGGAAAATATACGTTAAAATGGCTTTGTTTTCTTTTTAATTAAAAAATTTTATTCTACTTTTTAGATTAAAGGTAAATTATTATTAAATTAGATTTCGATTGGGCAATTTTCAATAAATTTATGGATTGTTTAAAAAGAAAAAATACATAAAAATTTACTTTAAAATTTTAATGTCATTAGCGTATGGAAGCTGACATTCCGATTGTTTAATGTGCTAAAAAAATAATGTCAAGAACAGGATGCGAGGGGAAAATAATAAATGTTAATTAGTTCAGCTAATTTTGTTTTTTATAAATTGTGACAGCGTTTAATGTGAAAGTAAATCTCTTAAATAATATAAATAAAATTATTTTTATTTTTACTTTTTTTAATTAAATTTTATTTGAATAGTTAATTTAAAGTTGGAAATTTTAATCGTTTCCCATTTTTTAATTTAGTGAATTAATTTATATTAATTTTTCTTTAAATTGAATATTTAATCGTTGACGTATAAAAAGGAAATATAAATATAAATTATTACGGAAAAAGAGAAAGAAAAATATTGTAGGAATATTTCTCTTTTGAAGAAAAATCTTTTAAATTATTTTATAGGCTTTTTAACTGAAACAAATTTATATAATTAAATTTAATATTAAAATGTTGAGAGAATTAATATTATTGAAATCTAATGTTTGCTTTTATTTCAAACAAAAAAAATATTTTACACATTATTTGAAGACTCATATAAAGATTCAATGAAAATCGTCTTTTTTTAGTTTTTATCGCTTTAGTTATCGTACTCCGACCGCTTTACGCAGCATATTTTCTTGGAATTGCATTATCAGATTCATTTATTAAGAAACATATAATATGTTAATACAAAAACAAAGAAATTTTCTATCAATCCAGTCGTTTTTCATTCACATGTTGGCCTTTTGATTTGATGATGGGCCCACAAATTATAGGCATTCTAGCAACTAATTTATGGAGTCGCAACCGTTGCCAAGTATGTTGTAGGCACTTCCACAAGCGAGATTCGTTTTTCTTTCGATATTTGCTTTGCTCTTGTCCTTTTACAGATTTTGGACACAATTTTGAAGCAGCGATTTTGATTAAAACCTTCTGCAACGTTTAATAGAAAATTATTAAACCTGAGAGACAATAGAGCTCATAGGTGCGCATTTCATTGTAAATAATTAATAACTGATTCAAGGAACAAAAAATAGTTGAAGTAATTCAAAGCCATAAATTTTAATATTTTATTAATATTTCAATAATTTTAAAAGTCATTATATTTATGTGCAATAAAAATCAACGCTCCAAATTAATTAATAAAATTTCGTTTTACAAAATACGTTATGTAAACTGTTTGAGAAAGTTAATAAAATTGATCATTATCATAATAGATTATTTTTTAAGTGAGTCAAAAATTTTATAGGGTAGTTGTAAAGAACACAAACTAGTGAATAAAATTTATTAAATAAAATATTGATTATTAGGGGTTTTATAACCGATTAAAATTGGAAATTCTCGCTGATTTATACTAAGGCAATATTATATAATATCATATAATATGTCCTGGCGTCAGTTCATGCAATTGAATCTCACTTTACAATTGCACATTCCGGTGATTTCATGACATAACCATAGTATATATAATAGTTCCTCCATACCGCCAGGTTGCCTCGAGAATCGGACGGAGGGAGCAGGGTTGTACAGGAGGAATCTCTATCTCTAGTGCTGGGCCCATTTTAAGTTTTTCGCTTTAACGATCATATGATGGAACAGTCAAGCTGTTTCTTGAGATTGTTTAATCCATAGGACTGTCAACAAAGAAATATATCTTGCGGTAACGACATACTTAGATTTTTATATCTAATTTTTCAAAGTCATAATTTTTTTTTGAAAATCACCTTTTAATGAGTAAAAGTAAAGAAAAAAATTCCCTTAAAAAAATTTTTCAGAAAAAAAATTAAAATTGAATCTTCAAATGAGAACTTTTATTTTTTCTCGAATGATATATATATATATATATATATATATATCAGATATTATTCTTTCTTTTCTCTCTACAAATACAATCGAATTTGTTTTTAAATGATCACTTTTGAGTTTGAGTAAAAATGTCACAAATTGATTTTGAAACGGCGATAAAAGAGAGACGATATAAATAATAATCAAGATAAATATAATATCAATAATATTTAAATCAAAAATAAAATGACTCTCAATATTGATTTACCAAAGTAAATTAGAAATTGTTATTTAACAAAATATTTTAAGGACAATATTTAAAATCTAAAAATATTTGTACGGGATATTTATATATGTGACAGTTGAATTTAATTTAATTTATTCCAGAAATAATGTTGATAACTTTTTGTAAATATTTTTCATGAAAAATAAGTATTTATTTGATTATGCATACAAATCGGCATCGCTTAAATATGTATTTGTTGCTTCATATCATCAAGGTATCCTAAATTAATTAATTAATTAATTAAGATTAGCGCCTTGAAGATTTGCTTTACTTTTGTCCTTAACCTGCCTTAAGGTATTAGATTATTAATTACATTCTTTATTTATATTCCTCTAAAAGAAAATATTAAAACTCTTCTTTGTCATTTGTTATTGTAGTTTAATTTATTACATTTAATGAATACAATTAATAATATTTCTATGGTTACTTCGACTATTGTTCGATAAATAATATCATTCTGAATAATTGAGTTATATCAAGGATTTTTATAATTAAGACAAATAATATAAAATAATATTTTAAATAGATTACACAACAAATTATATTTTAAATGTATAAATCATATTTTTTACGTTTATTTCATAAATATAATGTCGATTAACGTACAATATAAAATTTTCCATTTCAATTATTCGATTATAGATATAGCTTAATTTATTGGCAATAATTATTGGGACTCCCTTACAATCAATAGATTTTGTTTTGGACTTTATTTTGTTTTATTCATTAATTTCTGTAGTATTTCTTGGACAAGAAAGGTATTTTGTCACCGTCGTTAAGGAATGTACAGAGGTGAAAAATAAATTTCAACTGTGCATTGTCAAAGATTTATTATTGTTATTATTATTGAGTTTCTGGGAGACTTGGAAGTGATGTTTGGTTATACACAATGGCGTTGTTCTCGACAAGGGACTTGCTGAAGAATTTTTGACTGAGGCCGCCTGGACAGTAGGATAGATAAATTTTCGATTACTTTTTTAAATTCTATATTGACGAAGGAAATCGATGAACAGATAAAAAACAGCTCCGCATCAATTTTTTTAGAAAAATATGTGTGTTCGCGTTGTGATTTCCTTTGTCACTGACTTGAGCCGATTTTCGTAATTATATTTTAGTATCAAGTAATTAAATAAATTAAAATAAAAAAATAGAAAAAGTTTATGATTCATATTTATGTCATTCGAATACCGCAAATAAATTCTTTTTCTGATCAATACGACAAATTGTTATTAAATTATTTGAAAAAAATCACATTTTACAACGAAACTAAAATGTTTCATTGAATCGATTCTACGAATGTTTTACTGAATTTTCCAAAGGAAATCTGCATTTGAGAAACGATATTTTCAATTTGTTAAATGATTTACCAAATTATTTTTCTCCAACGACGCCGATCGGTAAAGAAATCGATTTCCGAATCGTTAAGGAATTATTCAATCATGTAAATAAATTCTCCTTGATTGCTTCAAAAATAGGAAAATTATTAAACCAAATGCGAATCAATAACGTTGCGCTTGGTGCAGAGGATCGGGCATATTATTTCAATGGAGATCTCGCGTCACTAGAAAGAGCGCTTTTTCGTTATACTGTGAGTTTTCTGATTGAGAACGGATTTGAGTTGGTTTCTATCCCAGATATAATCAAAAATGACTTACTGGAAAAATGCAATCTCAATATTTAAATGGATGATTTAAATAATGATAAAAATGAGTTTCACCAAAGATTTGTAAATAATACAAACAATGTGAAAAATTCACAGGAAAATCATGAAATTTTGACGACTTGAGATAAAACATTCAAGAAAACAGTTCTTTTCAAAGGTATTAGTTACATTGACATTATCTTCAATGATGTTTGATTCAAGATTAGAATTCACACAAAAAAATTGTTAAAGAAAATTACCCACAAATTTAAAAGAATTTCTTCTGGATCAATTAATTACTTCTAAAAAATCCAATTATTAAATTTATTTTAAGATCAAATTTCTACATTGGTATAAATTTATTAAACTTTCACAATTAAAATTTATCTCTGAAATTTATTACTTTTATTCAAAAAGTGTTTAACTTGTTTTAAATTGAATTTATTTTAAACTTTTTATTTTCAAAATAATTTTGTTAAAAGTATTATTTAACTCAGTGCTCCGCAACGTACTCTAACTTTAAATTTTATTAAAAATAATATTTTTCTACATTATAAATTTCCCCCAATTTATTGTTTTTATTAAAATCAATTTAACTTCCTTATTTATACATTTCAAAATTTTTACTCAATATTTTCTTTTTAAAATATATCGGTTTTATTTAATCTAAACTCTTAAACTTACGATATTTGTTTATTTTAGTATTTTTCAGTGTAAATAGCGTTTATACCACTTTCATTATTATCAAATTTTGAAATCATAATTTAACACCACAATATTTATTATAACAACAATTCACATATTTAAACAATTTTTTCTGTTAATTTAATTATCTCGCCACAAATTAATCTATTAAATTCTTCTATTCAATTTATAAAATTTAGCAAATTTTTAACTTTAAATTTTTAAATAATTTTCTCATTAAAACTAAAAATTTATTTAAAATTGTTTCATAACTTCTATTTAAATATATAAATTGTTATGACTGTAAAAATATTTTTATTTATAAATAAATATTAATCTTTAACGGTTCTTTTATCATTTTTAATTTTAAGATATTTAGTAGATGCATTAAAAACATATTTTTAATTTATAATAATACATAAAATTTTTAATGACTTTCTTTTATTATATCATTTTTAATTTTAAAAATATTTAATAAACATATCAACATAAAAATATTTTAACTTTTAAATTAAAAAATAATAATAAATTATTTTGGCGAGATGTAAATTTAAATTAACCCCTCATATACGTTGTCTAGTTTTTTAACAAAAATCATTTATTTACTTTTTAAGTTTTTATACTTAACCCCTTACAATATAGTAGATCATATATGATTCAGAATAATTTTTCATAATTTTAGTACCCTAACTGCATAGCGTGCCATATATAGACCAAAATGTGTTTTTAGATTTTCTACATGAAAAAAATCATTTTTTTAAAAATAAAAAATAGGTTTCTCTTTATTTCTCTTTTCCTATATAGTATATTTTTTATTTAAATAGAAATAATCATAATGTACTTTTTTGTTTTACATAATTATTTAATTTTTGTTAATATTTAAATTTAAAATTTTTAAAAAAATATTTTGACAAATTGAAAATTTTTACTAACTCCTCATAAAGAGGATCAAGAGTTTTATTTCCGATCATGAAGACTGCAAGGCTGATGCACGACCAGGACAACCGTTGGCTCTGTTGTTGATACAATTAGAGAACATGTATAGTCAACTGTTCTCTCCGACCGTACAAAATATTTCTGATGAATTAAATTTTGGGGAAATTATCAGTGTACATAATTCTAACAAAAAATTTAGAGTTTAAAAACTGTTTGCATGAATTGTCTGACAGTTGCTCACACCTGACCAAGAACTGAAAGGCTCGAATGCTTCACCGACAGTAAATCAGCTCTCAAACTCCCAGTTTCTGGAAAGTATTATCACTGTTGATGAATCATGGTTCTATACGTCAGACATTGAGTTGAAATCAGAGAGGAGGGAATAGATGAACTACAGAAAAACAACTAATGTCAAAAAATCCAATCAAAAATAAAAGTGATGATGTTGGTTTTTTAATACTCATAGTGTTGTACATTTCCCTCAAGAACAAGAAGTGAATGCTTCCTTCAAATTGAATGTTCTCATGTGCGTCTTATGAGGCTATATATTTTGGATGATGATTAAGACATGAGTCTGAAAAAACTTCTCGAGCACATTCTCCAGCAATTATCCATAAATTTCTGCCCCTTAATGCAATCATAACACTAGAAAGCCCTTTCAATTTACTTATCTACAATTTCCTTTTATTCTCAAAATGCAAATGTTTTAACGTGGAGGGTTCTAGAATGATTTTGAGATATGAAACAACAAGACAGCTGAAAACATTGACCTTCAAAAATGTTTTAAGCAATGCATTTGTCCAATATTTGTTTCCATTGCTTAAAACATCTTTTGAAATAATCAAAGGTCAATGTTTTCAGCTGTCTTGTTGTTTCATATCTCCAAATCATTCTAAAACCACAAAATCTTGTAAAAAACACTTTTTGACCTTATTTCTTAGATATCCAGATAACCGATATTATAAATATTGAACTGTAAAAAACTAACGTGACAAGAATAAGACTATATTGAAAATCATCATAAAACCTGAAACTGACCAATAAAAACAACTCATGATTTATGCAATATCAAACGCTCCACGGCCATCAAGGTACACTGCCTGAGTAAAAAGAAATGATGTAATTTACTACCTAAAGCGATTCAGCCACATTCGCTCTGGATTGGGCGAACACACAATTTTCCCATTTACATTTGCCGCTCCAATAGCTGGTTCTTTCTATCCATCTTCCCAGTCAACAACTCTGGCACTCAATACCGATCTAAACCACTCTCCTGTCTCTACCTCCAAAAGAGCTCCAGCAGATTTAAAAACATAACGGTAGCCCCAGTAGTACTGCATTATGGTTAATCTATGATTTTCTTTCATCATCATCATCATTATTTGTTGAGTATGAGGTTGCGTTTAAAACCACATTATGGGAACCTATGATCTCATTCTGCCCTTATTTTACACAGAAAATCGTCAAGTTTGGCTTTCTCCTGGCCACCAGACCTGTTAGATATAGCAAATAGTCATCTCTATCAAAGGCCTTGGGATTTGATCTTGACTAAACGATGTCTGGTTCCACCCACATTCTGATATTCGGTCGGCACTTCGGATTGATCAGATTTTTTCAAAATCCGTTTTTCGATCACATAGGCGCCCCTGTAGTCCTTTCTTGTCACAATGTAGTCCTTCCTTCAACGACCTCCAGCATATGCTCGAAATTTTAAAACCTGAATTTTATCCATGTCCACATCGTACTTAAACATGATCCCCCAGGTAATTGTGAATATTTGTTAACGTGTTATTCATGTAGTCCCCAAATTGCGAGACCCTCACCGCACACACCTGATTTGTCATCTTTACCATTATGATTATCTACTTGATATTTTAAATCTTCCCAAGAACAAAATTTACTCGTCAAAGAACTCGTATTTCGTCTCCTTGTCCTTGTCGATGAAATATGCCAAAGTGTAGCTACGACGGAACTTAATGTCTTCAATTCACGGAGAAAATCTTCATCTCTCAGGCGATCCTCTTTGACCACGATTGCTTAGAGAAAACGAGAGCGACACGTATAAGACCAAATCCAAAAGTCACCAATTAAAGCCACTTATGATTTATCCGATATCACATGAACATCAATGTATTAGAGTAATACAAATGATTACGTTGAAGTACAATAATTAAGCAAAAGTTGATAATCTTTTCACTTCCATAACGAATCAAATGTATCATTATATAATTTGTTTAATTTAAATTAATGTGTAAAATAAATAAATAAATCTGATATCCGACAGATATATTCAGACCATAAAATTCATTAGAATTAAACATTTTTTAAAGATTTTATTAAGTTTCTTTTAACAAAAAAAATTTCAATAATTTTTTTTAACATTATCATTTTTTTTCTTTTCAATTTTGCAGACAAATAATTAGTTTTCTAATTAATAGAGTAATTATTACTAATGATAATATTAATTAATTTCGTAATTACAAGCTTAGTTTTTGTACTAATTTCTACTGAGTTGCGAGACGCTCTGCCCCGACAATTTTGCGATTTTTTCATTCTTATAATCCGTAAATGTTTTTCTATTTTCTCACATTTCCTAGACAAAAAGTTCATTTGAAAAATTTCGAAAACGTTTTTTGAGTTAATAAGGGGAAGGTGATCTTTCTCGTCCGTCTAACTGGCGGAATTGAGAAGCGAAACTGGATGTATAAATTCCACGAATCGTACGTAAAAATGTCAAAATATCTTATATTTTTAATGACAGTGCCGGAGACATGCGAATTATCTTCACTTATTATACAAATCATGTATAAAATATAGTCTTGTAAACACCAAGATGATATTTTTGAAAAAAAACAATATAGTAAAGCTTTTTAAGAAATTGATTATTGAACATGTTTCAAAGTTTCTTACTCCATCATCTGCAAATACAATGTGCACATATTTGATAATGGGTTTAAATCAATTTCAGTCAATCAGATTATTTATTTTTTGTAAGAGTTTTCTGTGCCATAGCACGCAAGTTTAGAAGGAATTGTAATTTACAGAAACTCATTTTTGCAGGGTATAATTAAATTTTGAAAAATGTTTTTTGTAAAATTGTGATAGCTGTTGGACAGAAAATTGAGACTGTATCCTTCAAATCCTTCTTGTTGTTAAGGAAATAATTAACTCTGCGAATTCAATTAAGATTAAATAGTGCGTGTAAATAAATCGTCTCCAAAGTTTTGATATGCTTCTTATCATTTGTGTCACAACGAGGATGAGTCATTTTTCGTGTTCGAAATTTCTTCTTGTTTCGGTACAGTTTGCGGAATCAATACATATCATGTGTCATTAGAGTACAAAGATGTAAAACTACATATATCTTTTCATAAATACCGAAAACATTTTTCGATGACATGACAGAAGCGTTTATTAGTAGTTCCTGATCGAAAGGGTTTTCCGACTAAATTCCCGGTGCTTATTTTCAGAAACCTCCGGTATTTTTCCATTGAAAAGAACATCAAGAAATTACAAATGATTTATTAAATTCATTTACTTAATATTTTATCACTGACATTTTCTTCCTAAAATTTATTTTTCCATTCGTTTTCTACAATTTACGAATTTTTATAAGGATAAGTGGAAATATGTTTTGATAAAATTGTTTACAACCTGTTTTTTTCATTTTATCCATCTTTCCAACACATTCGTCATACGTTTTTGATTATTTGGTAACAAAATTCTGTGAACTCCGTTTCAGGAATGGAATCTTTCCACGGACAAAACACATATGGCGTCTGTTCGCAATATATATGGGAGGAAATATTGGAATTTTCGGACAGAAAATAACACGATGAAAAGATTTTTTTATTTATTTAACAGAAATTTATAAATTAGATTAAAGTTTCAATAGTTACAGAATTCTACTACTAAAATATTAATCTATAAGGAATTATTATTTATTTAAAAAATAATTTAATTTTCTTTCGCTCTCATTTTTTATCGTTTGGTTCAATAATTATTAAATTATCTGAAAAACAATTTTAATAATTACTTTTTATTTTAATATTTCTTCAATTCTCTTAAAAAATAGGATAAAAAATTAATGTGTTCCGTTGTCTTAAGTGATTTTCGAACAAATAGAGACGCAATGTGTTCTTGAAACTTTAACAATAAAAACAAAAAAATAATTGAAAACTATAAAATTATATTTATTAAAATAATTTTTTTAAGTAAACTGAGGTCTAAATTTTATTTCCATTATTGGGTTGGAACGAAAGTTTTGTCACTTATTTCAAAACCTGTAAATAAATTTCTTAATTTAATTTTGTTTTGTATGGATTCGATATATTTTATATTCTTAGGAGAATTTCGATATATTATTCACATTGTATAATATTTTCTATTAAAAATTAAAATGTTAAAAAAGCGTAAAGAAATCTGCAAAGTGATTTTCCAAGAATTCAAACTTGGTCGTAGAGCAGCGGAAGCGTCTAAAAACATTTGCACTTGCAACGTCCGAGATTCAACGACTGTAAAAACATGTTTCCGATGGTATGTGAAATTCTGCTCCGGCAATATGCATTGTAAAAACAAAAAAGCGCTCCAGAAGCCCATCAACCATTGATAAACGAGAATTACCCCTTTCCATTGAAGCGGATGTGATTTAGACAATGCGCGAACTGGTCGCTGAACTTCAAACTTCCCATACAACAATTATTCAGAACCTTCAGGTGCTGCACGAACTCAACGAAATAGCAAAAAATCGTTGAATTAATGACCTTTCTTGGCTGTTGCACCAATTCAGCCGTTGTGGATTGCAACGGATATTGATGTGTGAAATTAAGTGGGTTATCTACGATAACTGGAAACTCAAAAGTATGCTACTGAGTCTAGGTTAACTTGGAAAACAGATGCCTCGAAATGATGAATGAAAAAATGTGATATTGAGCGTTTCAGTGGATGGCATCGGGACATGTTCACTGGGAACTCCTTTGCATCGTCAAACTATCTCCTTTGAAGTTTACTGCACCCAATTAGATCGTGTTCAGGGCGCTTTGAGTGTTCATGGTATCAACACGGCTCGTGTTTGTTTTCAATAAGACAACACTTAATCTCAAAATTGCTACATTTATTAATATAAAAATTCTCGACCACTACTTCTGAATTATTCCTCTTTCTTGATTAAAATTTTCATTCTTTTATTACAAAACACAATCAAATCCAAATAGCTATTCATTCAAATATAAATGAATTAAAGGTTAAAACTGTTTTTCTGTACTTCTGAAAACTATCACCGATTTGTTTCTGATAATTTCTTATTAATATATTTTTTTTATTTTTTCAATATATTATCTCGAATATCGTTTGAATGATTTCATCGAACCAGGATAATATTTACTGAGGAATGTAAAAAAAACTCAACTTCTCTGTTAAAAATTTTCAGATAGAGCATTTATGACATGATTAATTGCACAATCATCATTTTCATATAGTCTGAAGATGACGGGTAATCCACTGAAATTAATAACAATAAATTTTTCAAAATGGGGCTCAGTTTTTTTTTATTTTTATTATATTTGATTTATATGTATAGATATTTTTTTATAATTATTAATCACCAATTTTTTGTTTAGTAATATTTTTTTATTTTAATTTTTCACAAGGGACCACTACTATAACAATGTTTTATTGCTTTTGGAATGCTAATATTAGGCATAAAATGTGTAAGCAGTTCTTGTCGCGATACAAAAGAAGTGAATTTTGAACATTTTATAACAACGAAAGCAAACAAAAATCCCATCGATATTGTTGGACAAATAATCTTTATCGAAAGCAGAAGAGATTGCCTCAAAAATTTGTATACATTTCACTACAAAAAAATCATTGGAAAGAAAGACACCTTTTTTAATTTTAAGAAGAAAACTTATTTTATTTGTTTTAAGATAATATTTTTATGTGAATTTTGTTTGTAATGAAACATTCACCAATTGCAATTGAATAAAACAAAAATCTTGCAGTCGGTAATGTTTGTTTATTTTAATCTAAAAAATTTTCAGTTGAAGCAATTAAAATTAAGAAATAAATTTTCCTTCTGTTGTCTTTAGATATTTTCTCGAGGCAGATTTGTTTCCTTTGTTACTTCGACTCGTTTTTGTACATTTCAACAGTTCCTACTGCTGACTGGGAAATGATGTTTTAAAAAAAGTATAAAACGAGATATTTTTGTATAAATGAATATTAATGTTTCTTATATTAGAACACGTTTGATAAGATCAATCATCTACAGCGTTTGTCGTTAGCTTCATCCTTTCTTGAATTTTATTTTTCAAAGTAATTTTTTATTCTAAATTTGAAAAAGTTTAGTGCAATAAACTTGTACCGCTTGATCCCCAGGTTGTCCCGAAGACTCGACGGTGATAGCAGAAACGCAAATAAGAATCAGGAGCTTAGACTCGTTGTGTTGGGTACATTTTGTAGTTAGATAGTTCGGAGAGTCCATTTAGAATTTATCTTTTCAGTCAAAATACAATAAAGATAAAGTCGTTTCAATAAATTTTTTTCAAATTCCGAAATAAAACACTACCTTTGCAAAAATACAAAAAAATCGCTTTCAAAACTGTTTTAATCTTCACATAATTAATACAATCGTTTTCTCAAAAACTAAGTCGCTCTCAAAAATTTATGTTTCTCTTTTACAATGATTCTTATTAAATTCGTTCTCAGAAAGTCACAATCGTATTTAAAATGATTTTAATTAAATTAGTTACAAGTCAAACTGAAATCGAAATGAAGAGCAAAATAAAATTCGTTCCCAATTCAAAATCCTTAATAAATATAAAACGTTAAAATAAATTTCACTATTTTCATTACTCGCTCTGATTGGCAGTCAATCAGAGCGCGTTTACATTCTCTCTCCATACAACTTCGAATTTCTAACATACACTCACCGATCCAGGTTGTATCACTCTGCTGATTTCAAAAATCAAAAAAAATAAGTGACTCGAATGAGTCATCATTGGTTAAATTATTCAAGTCTTTGTTCTTTTAAATGAATAATAATCCCATAGAATTCAAATTAATTTAATGTTATTTTGTTTTAATTATTTTTCTTTAAGTTTTTATTTAATGTTCTTTTTATTGATTTAATTTAATTTTATTTTCTTTAATTTTAATTTTTTTAAATATATAATTTATATATTTGCAATCAAGCGACAACAACAAAAGTAAATCAAAGCAATAAAATTCAGAGATAAATTTCAGTGATTGTCATTTAATGATATAGAATATATATTTTCTCGATTTGAATTTGAATCAGAAGGAGGTATATAAAAATATATAATTCGAATATAATAGAAATAAATTTAAATTTCAAACATAGCTTTAAATGTTTTTTTTTATTTTGTGATTTTATTTGTTTTGCTAAGTTCTTTAGAAATGATTCTTGGAAATTTATAAGAAATCTTTCTACGAAGGAAATTTATATAAATAAAAAACAGTATTATTTTTAAAAATAAAATATATAGTTTGTTTACTATCAAGAATGTTGATAACGTAGATATTTATTAAAATATTAATTTATTCAAATATTAGTCACGTTAGGGTTTTTAGGAGCTCACATAATTTTTTAAATTTTAGTATTTGAAATGTCCCAAAGGAATTTTTAAATTTTTTTAAGATAAATCTTTATAAATTAAAACATAAGAAATTTTTTGGTTAAAAATATTTTAAATTAAAATCCAAAATGAGAATTACATTATTGAAACATTATTATAAAAAAATGAAAATTTTATAATAAAAAAAAGGTTAGTTCAAACTTTTGTTTAATGTAATAATTTGTTTTATAATAATAAATTGAGAAAGTTAATTTTAGGCTTTTTGAAAATAAAAGAAAATATATGTTTAACTATGAAAATAAAAACTGAATAATTTAAAATTTTCCGATATGAAGAATTTTAAAATGTCAAAAATATGAAATTTTTAAGGAAATATTAAAGGATAAAATTATTTTAAATTTTTGTCAAATTATTTTTGAAGACTTTTAAATTGAATTAAAATAAAACAATTTTAATGAAATTTCTCAAGAATAAAATTTCTGTGTTATGACTTCAACTTTTGGTTTCGAGTATAACTAATCATAAAAATAAATATAATTAAATAATCCTTTCTTTTGTCGAGGAGCCTAATAATATTGATGGTTTAGGGTTGGGGTTATAAGTATTTCAACGATTTCGTTTATTTCTCTTTTATTCATTTAGCATTTCCAGGTCTTTTGAATTAGATAAATGGTTCATTGGATTAATAGAGTTAAGTTGATTCGCTTATTAAACATAAGAAATCTGCTAAATTTATCTTTATAAAATATGTCTTACATGTTTGTACGTTAAACTTATATGTTGATCCCACATAATACCGTTAAAAGATTCCCCTTTTTCTGGAATAGAAAGTATTTTCATTATAATTTGATTCTCTTTTTAAATAATTTAATTTATATTTTAAATTAATAATCGTCACAAAATATTTTAAATATTAAAAGTCTATAAGACTTTTGAATAATAGAAAATCATTTTCCCCGAAATGTTAGATGCATCTGTATTTCAAATACTAATTAATTTAAATTTAACTAATTAAATTTATTAATTATTTAAATTTTTTTAATAAGTCTTGGTATAAATATTTTCACTTTAATTTTATTTAATTAATAGTTTTATTCTATGCAAACCTTTTCATTAAACTTTGATTTCAGTTAGAAGAAATAGAGTGTGAGTCGATACACCGAAATGGAAAGCGTTCCAAAAATGTCACATTTCGTGAGGCCAATTCTATCATTCAGTCTCGACAATCATCGGCTCAAAGTCAAAGAAGAGAAAAGAAAACCTCTAAACTTTGTCAAATATTATAGTTCTGTCTTTTCACTTACTTTGTGTAGTAAAACGATCGTCTTTCTAAAACAGAAAATGATGTGGCTTATATCTTTTTTTCTTATTTTATAAAAAAAATAAAATTTAATCCACACATTTAATTTGACCGTGTTCTTTTGTCTAATAAAGAAATTGTGTGACTGTGTTTACATTATTCTGAGTTTATTCAATTAAATCCTATTCCTATTCACATACGTGGTTCATTCAAAATTTCTCGGTCTAGATAGGAAGGAGAAATACTAGTTCATTGATTTATGGTATTGATTGCATTATTAAGTATTTGTTTTAACGCATTAATTATGTTTCATATAGCGGTTGTGTATATTTATTTTTATTTTTCATTTGAATTCTTTAGGAAAATCTACACAGTAGAATAATGAAGGATAATAGAATTTGATTTGTTTCTGATTAAGAAAAATGTGAAAGTATTTCATGGTATAGCATTCGCCTATTAAAACCACTGTTCTTCGAGATCAAAAATGTACAAATGTATCTCAGAATTTAAGAAAGAAATGTTTTCATGAGGATTTTTCAAATGTTTGTCGCCGGCGAAGATTTAAAAATTTAAGTCAATAGTTTTACAAAACTGTGTAAAGTTTCCGACTCGCAACTCCACCTGCAATTAGTGTTATCAAAAAAAGTGTTATTCTCGATTTGAACAAATCTTTCCTACTCCTCAAATGGAAGAACGACATATACAATGCAGAACTGCTAACTTAGAAATTTCTGATCATTATGCGAATCAGTTCATTTTAGTTCAATACTACTGGTATTATATTTTATGAAATCATTATTTTTCTTATTTGTAAAAATGATTGATATTTCTATTATTTTTACTTTGAAAGTTACCTAACTTAAAGATAATCTCAAATAATTTCCTATGGTGATTAAAAATATTGTTAAAAGTTAAGGAGATTATGAGAGATCAAATAACATTTTGAGAATTAAAGATAATAATTAAAATATTACGCAAAACAAAAAATCCATGTTTTCATTTTCCATCTTATGTTACATTTACTTTTCTATAATATGCCAGAAAGCAAAACAGAGGTGTCGTGGTTACATCAAACTATATCTTGAACTTATACTAAAAAGACTTTTAATCGAATAATTTTATTTCCGGTCAGATAGGAGGGCAAAAACGAATAATCTGATATCATTATTATTTATTATATTCATTACTTCTATATCACTCACAGTAAATAGATTACCTCTAAATTACATCTTAATTAGATCTATATGGGAATATGATACTGATAAAAAAAGGTTAACAGCAACTTTATAATTTAATAGGATTTGTCAGTTAAACAGTTAGTATAAACAATATTTGTTTCCATTGTACTAAGTAAAGTTATTTTTTTCATTTTTTAAAAATCGACCTAAAACGAATAACCATTAACATTTAAATTTACTCAAAAATGATTTTATATAACAGAATTTTAAAAAAAATACTAAGCACTTTTCATAATGCACTCAAAAGGACAAAATAACTTTTCTGGGTCAGAAAAGACAATTTTAGTGTACCCTCAGTTTTCAATTA
>MQRK01245396.1:26855-48637 GCA_001938485.1 Girardia tigrina
GAAACTTTGAACTTTGGATGTGACAGAGACTACTTTAGCACTACTTATTGTTCTACAAATACTCTTCTTAAACGCTCTAAATCCTTCAGAATATGGAATTTTTTAATGAATTTTAATCAATAGAAAATTGCTGATGATGATTTTTTAAACATCGAAACATGTCCAATAGTTGTATTAAAAAAGCTTTAATCAAATTATATTTTCGAAATTCTAAATTAAAATATATTGTAAAGGGGAAGACAACCTTCGAACGAATTAAAATTCCAATAACAATTAACAAGTCTCTTTTGATTATTTTATTGAAATCATAGAGAAGAGAAAAGAGAAAAGAAGTATGTGTAAACCCTGTTAGAATTTCAATCTCAAGATGTACCCATTTTATCGATGGAGGAAGCAAATCTAAACATTAATATTTCGAGATGGCGCGACAGATCAATTGAAGGAGTTAAATCAAAAACAGTGATTGTTGCTTCTAAAGATGTTATTGTCAATGTTATATAATGTATACACAATATTTGATATAAAATATGAAATAAGAGTTTATTTTAAAAGAAAAAAACCTAAAAGCCTAGATGAGGACCTAACTTTTTAGTAATACGTTTTGTTGGATCAGGAGTTATGTACAAGCCAAATATTTAAATTGTCAACATATAGTCTAATCAAAGACCCAATCATCCATTTTCGCAAATTTGATGAAGACTTCTGAAAAAAGAAAACTCTCAGAAAATTTTATGGAAGATCGCTAATTTTCAAAGGAAAGTCCCCTTCGGCTCCTAACTTATAAAATATGAAATATTTAAATTAAACTTTATTTCTTATCAATTTTAGATTTACATCTTAACATATTTGGAAATAATGGTATACACGTTTCCTTTCTCTTAACATATTTTATTGCAGTATTAATATATATATATATATATTATTTGTCTAAAAAGTGTGTTTGTTTGTTTGTCTGTCACACTTTTCAATGTGAAATTACGGACGAAACAGAGTGAATCCATTTAAGATCGTGATCAATCTGGATAGCCCGCATCAATACAATTTTGTCGGTGTAGACACTTTACCGAAAGACGCCCAGAAGCCGATAAAATCGATCGAAAACCGTACACGTCGTTAAATGGTTAAATTAACACCGATTTCGAATAATGACGATTTTGATGATTCCTATACGGATTTTCGTGAAAATCTTTATGAAATTATCAATAAAATACTAATTCATTAGATAAATGACGAATTTTGTGACTTATTCACTAATTATTTTGCTAAAAATCGATTTTGTAAAAATTACAAATTTTATTTATTGAAATAGTATCAACAAATAAAATACAAAATTGCGGAGGAAGCGGACGTAGTCAATCTGGATAGCCCGCATCAATAAAATTTTGTCGGTGTAGCGTCTTTGCCGAAAGACACCCGGAAGCCGATGAAATCGATCGAAAACCCTTCAAGTTGTTAAATGTGCGTAATTAACACCGATTTCGAAAAATGGTGATTTTGACAATTCCTACACGGAATTTCGTGAAAATTTTTATGAAATTATCAATATTTCTAAAAATCAATTTTGGTTAAATTTGCAAAATTTTGTTATCATCTAATTCACGGTTTGTCGCTTAAGCTCAAATTTTACTATGATCATATATATCCTGATAAAATGAGAAATATTGGAGGAAAAGTGATTGAATCCTCGTAAAGTTGAGATAGCTCTGCATAGTTCGCATCGAGACGGTTCTGTCTGTACAGCGCCTTTGCCGAAAGGCCCTGGGAGCCGATTTAATTGACTGACTGTTAAATTACGACAGAATTCAAAACAATTAATAATAAAGTATAATAATTCCGATTTAAAGATTAAAACAGATACTTTCAAAGTCGAAAATTCAGCTGACCCGTCATATATGACGGTTATTTTCTAGTTAATAAATATTTTTTGAAACTTCAGTGAGTTAACGCAGTTACACAACGGTGGTTCTGTGGCGCCGTTTGAGAGTCTCTGCGACGTGTCATCATAAAGAGATGTTTCAAATTACAATCGGTGAGACTGAGAGAAAACTAGATATCTTGAACGGCATGGACCATTCGACAAATGTACTTCAACTTATATTATTGAAGTATTATTCGGCAATTAAATCAACGATGGATTGAAAATTTAGATCACTTACATTTTTTACCATTTGTTTATGGTTATTAAACGCTTCTTTTAAAGTTTGAATATTTTCCTGTTTTATCTCGTTGATAAAAAAGGGTTCAACTACACTCGATTAAATTCATAATGCAAAATGTGTCATTGTTTTTATAGTTAAAATTTATCGACTTATTTAGTAAATTATTCGTCGACAATTTAATTGTGTATTTCCGTTTAAAACTCATTTCAAATTTTATTATACTAACAAAGCCTTTTTCACAAAAATATTATTTGATTCAAAATTTTTCATAGCGAAATTCGCCAAGTCATGATCACACATAATTTCTTTACAATCAACAATTTAAATTAAAATTGTCGCTGCAAAATTGCAATTCACAAAACAAAAACAATTTGAATTAAATTGTCACCAAAAATTATTATTGTCGTTTTTAGAAATTATTTAAATCACGTACAACAATGTTCCAAATTTCCAAAAATAATCAAAAAACAAAAAAAATTGATTCATTAATTTTATTTATTATAAAAACTCAAAGTAATTTTAATTCTTTATTTAAGAAAAACAATTTTTATTTTAAAATTAATTTTCATTTTGAAAAAATAAAAATTCTAAATTGTCTTTTTTAATAAATATTTTAATTCGATTTATTAAATTAGTTGTCGGTTTCTTTTCTTCTTTGAGAAATGGTCAAAATTAGTTTACCAGATTGAAATTCGATTTTTGAATTTAAAAACAAATCGATTAATTGATTTGTATTGAACTCCGATTTACATTGATAAAAAAAACAACTCACCGAACACACTTCACATATACTTTTATGTTAAAAGTCTTTTACTGTTTGATCCTATCTGAAATGGGGGAAAGTGATCGATCCTCTCAGGGAGAGCGATGGGAGCGGGCCATGCTTTGTTTATCACAAGTAAAAAAAAGAGAAAAATGATTTGTATTTTTTTTCGATTTATTTGTTAAGGAGCATTGTTATTTTGTGTGTTTAGATATTATTTGTTCGAAAAGTGAAAGAAAAATTTTTTATAAGCTTCCAAACTTTGATAGAGCATATGTACTTTCGACATCATTGCTGTAATTTTATTCCAGAATGGTAATGATAGTTAAGATGGATCGAAAAACATAAATAATCATGAAAAAGGATATTGCATAACGCGGAAGGAGTTGTTAGTAATGTATTATTTCTGCCATTAATCACTATTTGATTGAATTTGCAGATTCAGTTAAATTATTGTTTTAATAATGCCATTATGTATGAAAAATGTATTTTGTAATAAATCTTCAAACCCATTTAGATTGTAGTTAGATTTATAGATCCTAAGATTACTGTGCTAAGGGTCTCTCAAAAATCTTATTCGGTATGTTTAGATGACACAAATAATCATTGATTGCATAAGCGCTGCTTGTTCTCAGCGAATTTATAGTTCATATTTTCTTGGTTAACTGACAATGATGGTTTATACCGTCTTTAAAAATATCATTTTTTTATTAATTATTAATATTCTTTATTTTAATATTATATTGCATTATTCATATTATTCTGAATCTAAAAGTATTTCCGATTTAATATTTACCTTTGGAAAAAAATATAATGAAATATTTTTTAATGATTTATTATCTTCAATATAGTTTTTCTGTTAATAAATAGTATATCAGTTGACAATTTTATTCTTTTATCAAAAATTAGTTTATGTTATAATATTTGTTAAGATTATAACTATAACTTTTTATAATAATTAAATATTTAACTGTTTTATATTATGTTTAGTAAAATAAAATATCTCACAACCCGAAATATATATTTAAGTTATACTTCAAAAATGAATAAAATTCGATTATTTCCTCTGGGGAAATAAAAGTTTTAAAATATTGTTTTATTATTAAAATGTTAAAATTGAAAATTGTTTAAACTTTTCTAGAAGCAGTAGAGAAACGAGACTTGTTGATGTTGTTGCTTTGAAAAGGACTTTTTAAGATATAACGTAAGGACAAAATGATTATGAAGTCAAGAAAGGGTAACTCAGAAAGTTAGGTTTGTAGGTATAAGAATTATAATTATATTTTTTACTAAACCACTCTCTCTGTCATATATGAATCATATTTTGGGAGGTTTTGAGCTAGAACAACCAGTGATCAAATTGATTCCAGTCTGAACTGTAAGCTGACTGACAGATTAGCTTGATCTAACTTTGTTCAATGAATTCCCTGGTGTGTACAGATTCATGAGGACGCGCATTGTCATGTTGCCACCAGAGCTGGTTAAGACGGGTTGGAGTCCTCAATTTTTACCAGTATCATGGACAAACTCAGTGTATCGTTGAGAGGTCATTGTTTCACCAGATGGTACAGCATGAATATTGCACACTTCATCTCCAGCAAATGCGAGAAGAAGCATTGTCCTATGATTTGTCAACTTCTGGAGGACAAACCAAGGCTTTTGAAGGTGAGGAGGAAGCCACGCACGGTTTTCCTCTTATATCTGTAGCCATTTGAAGAGTACCCATGGTTCATCCTGCATGACATAGTATACTTTATATTTCCTTATGATAGCCTAAAACAGTAAAAAGACTTGCTGAATCATTCCAATTATCTTGAATATCTAGAATGTTTTCCCATTTAGAAATGCTTCAAAAATCTGAAAACCACGAAACTCAGATTGCAGATAATTTCTTACGAAATTATATAGGGTGTTAGAAGACTTAAAAATCAAAATCTCTGGCAATAGTCAAGTTCATCCTTAGTAAATAAAGTTTAGTGTTGTGATTAGGAAAACTCTCTTTTCGATGATAAATCTCGTAGAGTTTATCGATCAGAGCTCAATGCAAGCGGTAAATATTTTGATATTTAATTTTACAATTGTGATAAATTTCTTTCAAGAAAACGTTTCAAAACGATTTTGATCGTGAACACCGAGCAATGACCGGCACGTATCTTCTCTCATTTCATCCTTTAGCTGACTGATTGGACAGCATTGTCATCGGCGATGAGAATTGCGTTCAGTACGATAACATTAAACATTGGTATTCCTGGCTGAATCTATACAAAAATTAACCAAAATTAGGTCTACATCTGTGAAAAGTCATGTTGTCCACATGGTGGCACAATTAGGGTGTGCTGTTCTATGAACTTCTTCCACCAAATATAATCTATTCTGTGTGCAATATTCTGTGTATATCTGCCAAAATAACTGCGGCCTAACAATTGGCCAATCAGATTCCTGCACAACGCTCGACCACACATCAATCTAATAATGTTCAAGAAAATGTTTGAACTGAACTGCCATATCATTATCCATCTACCCTATAACCCAGATTTTCGTCTGCTCCTATCTTTAAGCAATTCTCTGACTATACAATCGTGCAACAATGATACCAAGATCTGGCTGAAATCTTTATCATTTTACAAAAGTAGCATTCATGTTCTGAAAGATTTGAAAAAGTGATTTTTATTAGTTCTGGTTATTTCTCATCAATGAGTCAGATCTTGTTAATAAATACTTTTTTGTTTTTAATTGAACTTGTTTTAAATTTTTCGATTAATCAAAACGAAACGCAAGACATTTTTTACATCAGCCTGTTTGATACAGTCCTCGGGTTTCCCTAGAGATTAACCGGTGGTAACAGCGATATAGCAGTGGATTTGGAGTTGCTACTGTTCGTGCTGGGCCTATTTTATATTTAATTGATTACTCATCAAATATTTTTTTTAATCTTTAATAACAATTGAATGTAAATTTCTGTCAAAGACGCAAAGAACCACCAAGTCATTTTTTAAAATTCAATTTCAAAATATCAGTCGTTCTTACAAAATTGTTTCACTAAATACTCTGTCGCTTAATCAAAATCTTTTTCATAAAAATAAACAAGTGATTTTTTAAAATCGTTTCACAAATAATATCAATAATTTTAAAATCACTGTAAATTTGATCTAACAAAGCTCGCTCTGATTGGTTGACCAATCAAAGTGAGCCACTTACATTATTCGTTCTCCCCACTCTCGACACAAAAAACATTAATTCAATGAGTCATCGGTATTTTAAAATTGTTCATTTCAAATGAACAAATATCAAATTAAATAAATTCTTTTAAATTTTATATAATTTTTAATGTTATAAAACTATGAAATTTCAGGATCTCAACACACCTGATTAATTAAAACTTTTGATAAGATCAAATGAAATCGTGTATAGTTCATTTCAAAATTGCATTAAACCTTAGTCTCAGTTTTTGAAACATTTAATAATTTTATCATATTTATATGAATATCAAATAAATATCATTACAAAATGTAGATCAGAATGGATATACTACGTGAATTCCGGTTCCAGCACGACATTGACCCAGAATTATCAAGTAAGTAATGATGAAGGTAGCTCTAATGAGTCACCCCCCTCCAATAATGAAAATATCAGTCGCTTTACTCCAAATCCGAGAATTTTTACAGTAAGTTTCATCAATATATTTATCTATTTTATTTTTGTAGAAATTAACGTAGAAAATTTGTTAAATGTAGTCACTAATTATTAGAATTAGGATCGATGTAATTTTTTAGAATAATTATACTCATTATTATTAATAATATTTAACAATAATAATAATAATATTGTTAATAAGAATAAATAATACTCTAATAACAATAATAATCGTTATAATTACGTACGTGATAATATTAATTTTGATAATATTATTATTTTATTATTGTTATTAATTGATTTATTTTATTTATTTTAATGGTATTGCTTAGCTCAGTATATTTGTTGTCTTTGTAGTTCGAGGATAGACCAAGGACTGGTATTTGAAGAAGTTGTCTTCAATTTCTTCTATGTTTACTTGCTAATAGCACGATGTTTATTTGTTCTATTACTGGGATTAGATAAATAAGAAAGATGTATTTTTGTGTAACAATGTATAAAGTAAAGAATCTGTAATCTGTCTTTTATCTAATCACAGTGTACATTTTGTCTTTTTATACTTTCATATGTGCTTTAAATGTTTTGTTTTTATTCTAATTATTGATAATTTTTAGATGTTATAAATCTCATTTGTTTTTAAAAATACATATTTATTAAGAAATTAAAATTAATTACAATAATTGTGAAGAAATTTAAATAAAATTGGCAAGTTGTCCATTAACAAGTTTTGAAGACAATTAAAGTTTTTTTAATTTCGGCCGTTTAACCGTCATCGTCAGAACAAATGTTTTCTTTTAAATCGAAAGTCATTTACATAGTGCTGTTAATTATCGATATGTCTTCAGTGCATCATTTAAAAACTCCCAGTAAAATTGTAGAGAATGCAGTTAGAACGTTAATTTTAGGATCCAAAGATCTTATATATAACGCTTCACATGTCACTCTCTCCCAACAATTCTTAAATTGAGTGCACAGAATTTTAAAGTGTTGTGAATTTATTTCTCATTTACAATGTCTATTATGTCCAGTGATGTTTCTTCAACCTTCTTTACGACTGTGTTCCTGGATTCCCTTACAAAGATGACGTGAAGTCTCTCCAATTTATGTAGCGTTATACCCATTACATGTAAATTGGTAAATGTGATCCAAACACAATCCTAATGGCTTGGAGATTTATTACTGAACATGTTTTCAATTTTCGGGGTCCGGGATGTTACTTTTTAACTTATAGAATTATCTAACGCTTTCAAAATGAAATTTTTGAATATTTTAAAACCCTTTGAATACGGTATAGTTAGAACATATCTAATTTCTAAACTTTTATTATTAGTGTTGCCTGATTATTGATCTTGATCTTAAACATCCGTAGTTTTAGTATTATTATTATTATTTTCAATTAGTTTCTCCACTATTGATTTTGAATATTCATTATCATATAATAATTTATTTAATTTCTTGAGGCTGTCACTACATATTTTATACATAGATGAAATGGCCCATGAGCAATAAATAAAACCTTTAATCATATTTCGACTATATTTGGTTTCACAGAAACTGTTCGGTGTTGTATATAAAACCGCTGTCAGTTTTCTTTTTGCAAATCTCCGTCTCATTACAACCGTTTCTTCTCTCATTTAACAAATCAAGAAAGGAAAATATTCTCTTACTCATCCGCCACAGTAAATTTTACATTATTAAGAGTTTTTAAATGATTGACTGATGACTTGTTGTTTACATAATCACTAACTGCACTATAAACAAACCATTTGTTCTGACGATGACGGTTAAACTGTTGAAATTAATAAACTTTAATCGGCTTCAAATTTTCTAATTACAATATATTAAAGTTTTTTATTTGTATATTAAGTTTTTTATTGTTTATATTTAAATTGATTTTAATTAAAGAAATGAAAATTTGAATTGAAAAATAAAAAAATCAGATTTTATATGTTTATATATTTATATTTTTCATAACATTTGTAGAAAGATTTATAAAGCAAATTTCAGTAAAGTATAAATAGTTAAATAACGAAATATAAATAATAAACACGTAACACAAATCTTTCTTAAAGAAAAGTAAAAATGAAAGGATATTGCAAAAGTTCCTTTTTGTGGTTTTTTTACGATCCAGCAATTTTGATTCGAACATATTTTATTGTTGTTTAATATGCACAATTGATTTTGTCGTTCTGCAATTCATTAATTCAATTTGCATGCTTCAACCTTCATCTGTGTCTTCCAACAAATTCGCTAATTCTTTTTTATTAGTAAATATTTTATGGAAACATTAACACGATTTTCGTTTTCTTCACCAATGTATTTCCTATTTAACCCTTTAAGTGTCGATTTATATTATTTTAGATAATAATTTTACTCAAATACTTAGAAGAAAACAAAAATAAATTTTCAAGTATTATAACCAAAGAATTACAAAAAATGAAGTCATATAATTTGAAAATATCATAAAAAGAAAGATATAAAAAATAATTATTTTGAAATATTAATAATTCGGCCTAAATATATGTATTTAGTTTAAAAATTCCACAAACTACTTTCGATAGAAAAATAGTACGGCAGTGAAAGTAAGTATAGGGTTTTCAATAAGAAGTGTTATTTTGATATTCAAAGAAAAATCCATTTTTATAAGATAAATGATCGGATATTTATTACATTATAAATAGGAAGGTATGCCGTTATCATATATATATATATATATATATCCAATAAGATGTGTTATTTTGAATAGCCCGCTATTTCGGTAGATGTCACATTTGAAGCTGTCATTTTTTGACATTAAACCTAATGGGGCAGAAACTAAAAATGAATTTTTGATATTAATTCTGGTTTATTATATCTAAATAACTTGTTCTACATTAAAAAATATTTTTTGTTTCATACAGTCTTTTTGTAATGTACAAAGACTATTGCACCTAATGTCGCCTGTTGCTGAGTCGTCAAATTGATGTAAAAAATATTTGAGCAGTGTTCTTTTAAAAGGACGGTGGCCCCATTCAGGTTAATAAAAATGTAACGAGACACGCTTCAACAACGCATTCGAATTATTAAAATTCACTATAAAAATTGTGAAAATTTTACAGAGACATTTTTTGGTCGTCTTGAAGCACCTAGTACATTAAAATCAATTAATATTAGGTTGGCACGAAAGTTTTGCATCTTCTTTGGTCGCCATTTTTTTAATAAAATATTTATATAATAATTTGCTAGGTCAAATCGCTGCTCAGACGGCTCAAAAAATTAAAGATGTTAGAGCCCCAGTAGTGTCAAAAAAACCGGTGTGCAACGTTGATTCCAAAAATTCAGTTTTGGAGATTTAGGTTTTGAAGATACACCACGAACCGGTAGATCTACAGTAATCCAGGTTGAGGAAATAAGGAAATGAGAACCCTGATTGAAGCCGGCTCATCTCAGACAGTTCCAAATAAGGCGGAAAAACGTCATATTAGTCATTATGAAGTTGAAGAAGCTTTGAATTGAATTAGGAATGTGAAAAGCTTGAAACACGGGTCCCTCACGATTTGAACAATCGCCAAAAAGATTCACATTTCGAAGTTTCTTCTTCTCTGGTTTGGTGCTTATGTGAGGAAAAGGGGATTAGGTAAGAGAAGAGGAAGCTTTCTAGTCAGTGGTTGGACAAAGATGATCCGTAAAACACTTTTTAAAGGTCAAAACTCACTAACCAGGTTTTGGTTACAGTATGGTGGTCATTATAACTTCTTTGAAACGGTTAGGCTATTACAGTAGAGTAATCTCGAAATCCGTCTCTAAATCCCCGATATATTTGGAGAATTATGTGAACACCAGCCTGCTGTTGTCAATATGAAGGGCCAAATGTTCTTACATGACAATCCCAGACAACGTTCACGAATCACTTTATAAAAATTTATCAATTTGAAATTGAAGTAATCTCTCATCCACCATACTCCTGAGACCTTTCGCCAAAGGACTATTACGTTTTCAATCATATTGATAACTTCCTCCATTGCTGAATCTTTGCCAATCAGGACCAAGAAAAATTAGCACTCGTCGATTTCATCGAATCCCAAACAGTAATTTTTGTTGATTGAATCAAACGCTTTGTGACTCTTTTGCAAATATGTCATGATTCTTTTTGTGCTTATTTCGATTAACTTGAATAAATATTATGTAAATTATAACGTTTTGATCATAACATACTTAAAAATGCAAAACTTTTATGTCACTCTAATAATAGCTAAGAATCAATCAATTTTTTATGTCTATTATCTTTCCTAAGTGTACTCCTAGTTTGTGAATTGCTTTTATTGAAGAAAATGAAATCTTTCTTAACAAGTTAGTCATCAACAAAATTCGGATGTCAATAGCATCATTGCCCAAATCACTCTCAATTCTACTGCAAGAAATTTATGGACGAATCCAGAGACCCACTCAACAGGAGTATATCACTTTTCAGTCAGCTCTGAAACTCTAATACGCCTGTGAGATATATTGTTTTATTCAGCAACAAATAAGTTTCATTACACTAAAATATTCTATAGTCTTCATTTTGCAAGAATTCAGATACTGAATAGTGTAATTAATACTACAAGATCAATGAACTAGTATTTCTCTTTCATATTTAGTCTAAGACATTTATGAATAAACCATATATCAAAACAACTTTTATTTTAAAATATTTTATGTATCATATATGTTTGTTACAATTTAATTCAATATTATTTATAATTATTCCTTATTTTCCATTCTTTTTATTAGCTTACCTTCTATATAGGTGTATATATATACATATATATGTATCCATGGAATTTAGAAACCTATTTTTGAAGGTCTTCTACTCAATCTATTTTCTTCTGAATTTTCATACTTATTCATTCTCGATGACAATAAATGATTATGTAAAAATTTGCTCGAAAAAAACATTTTAAGATCGCAAAATGGGAAAATTCAGAGTTCCCGAACAAATATTAATTGCAAGATACCTACTTATAAATTATAAGTAGTTTATATTGATTTTTAATGTGTTTTTTTAATTTAAAATTTTTTAAATCTTAAATTTTTAAATTTTAAAAACTTTGGCAAAGCAGAGTTTTGTCTGCATAAAGAATGGATATAAAAATTGGTATTTTTTGATTTACTAGTTTATTTAAATATGCAGCTCATTTGTTTAAATTGATTTTTAATGGCTGCAAATTGTGAATAAGTAACAATCTGTATTCACAATATTCAGTCGGGTGGCGCTTTTATCGTGTATCAAGATTAATACTATAATGGAAATAGAATATATTTTAATGTAAATAATTTAATAAGTAAATAATTAAATAAATAATTTAATTGTGAAACAGTAAATCAAGTCTGATAACATCTTTCAAAGGTTTTCCAATAATTTAAATCTTTGTGATGGCCATGGTAAAACACTATTAGCTGTTGTTCTGAAATGATTCTGCATTCGTTTGGAAACATGAAGGAAACAGTGTTCTTGTTGTATCTTGTAATTATCCATCTTCTTTTTCAATTGAGGACATAATAAAATTTTTAATTAATCCTTTATCTTTTTTAATTTTTTTATCTTTAAATATTTTTATTAAGTAAAAATAATAAAATGACAATATTATATTCTAGTTTGCAAATTCTAAGTTATGTGATATTAATCGTACAAAAAAATTTGACTTCTGCTTTACGATATTGAAAATACACTAATAGAAAAGAAATTCAATATAAATGACAATTAAAATAAATTTTAAACAATAAATTTAAATGGTGTTCACGTAATTTTTCAAACATATCGGCGATTTAGAGACGGATTTCGAGATTACTCTGCTGTAATAGCCTAACCGTTTCAAAGAAGTTATACTGACCACCATACTGTAACCAAAACCTGGTTAGTGAGTTTTGACCTTTAGAAAGTGTTTTACGGATCATCTTTGTCCAACCACTGGCCAGACAGCTTTCTGTTCTCTTACCTAATCCTCTTTTCCTCACAGGTAAAAAAATTTCCTCACACATTTAATTTCAGATTGCTGGGATACGTAAAATCGATTTTAGGTTCCTTATTTTTAGAAGTGTCAAAAGGTTTTTGTTGGTTATACTAATAAATGTTGGACCAGTATTATGTTATTTTGAAAATGTACTTATTTCCACGAGTTTTGACATGAAATTTCATATTCCTGTTTTTTATTGTTTCTGAAAGAAATGCAGTTTAAAATGAAAAAAAAACTAAACTTAAACATTATCGTAATTCTAATCATAACCCCTAAACATAACCCTAACCTAAACTAAGATTACTTTACAAAAATATTATAATCTTTTTGAACAAAAAGTAACACAGTATTTAAACTAAAATTTAGAACATTTTAATAAAAAATAATCATAATTAAACTGTTTTTTATGAAATTTCTAAAATTCGAGATTCAAAGGGTTAAAAAAGAATCGAAAATTAAACCTTAAAGCATTGGAAATTCTTTTACATTATATGAGCACCATTCGATAAATTTGTGGTCAATTACTTGAGACAATTTTCGTATCATTGATAAAGTGAAGCGATTTTGTATTTCTGTTTCCATAATATTTGGAGTCCTTTCGTGACCAACGTCAAGATGAACAGTGCTCTGTGTTGCACAAAATTCATATTTATTATAAATCAGTAATCGTTATTTTTCCTTCAGATAAATGGAAAGAAAAAATTTCAAATTATTTATGACTCGAAATTGGGGGAAGAGATTTATTCGATTTACCAAAAGAATGATCAGATTATTGAGGTGTTCAGAATCAGATACGATCAAGACTTTCAAGTTATTAAAATCATTCCATCTTCAAAGTTCTCTTTATTTGGAGAACTCTCGGTGGTTTACTTCAGGTGTCTTGTTTATACTAACATATTTATTATTTATAAAAGTAATTATTCATTGTTCCATTATAAATCTGGACCATACAACCATCACCACCAGACCAATGATTATACGCTTATGTGATTTATTGATTTGAGGAATATTTGGAATGCTTAATGTTGTGTGTTGACTTGGAATTGTGTCTCTCTACCCAGATGGATGATTAATACTTTAATTCTTATTATCTGAAAATATGTAATGTTTAAATTTATTTCTAATTTAAAATGATTATAAAGTTTTAAATAAGTTGATTAATTTTATTTACTATTTTAAATAAATAAATTGAATTAATATTTTTTAAATAATTAATATTCATTTTAATTTTTAACCAATAAAATTTGTAGTAAATATTTTAATGACCTATGTAATCTTCATTTACTAAGATAATTTAATTAAAGTCATTAATTAACTAGAAGTATGCAAATGTACGACAACTTTTCAAAAATTGTCCTGAGGACAATCGAACTTGTACTATTAATAAAAATACTAAAAGTCACAGTGGTGTGATTGGACCATCTAAAGAGTCTATAGGCACAATACTATTCTTGAAAGAGATGGGAGGCTCATTATGAAGCATTTTATTTCTTTACAAATTGTAAATTACAATATTAAAACATTAAATTTTCTGCAGATATATACTAAATGTAAATAGCTTAACCCTCTAAACAGAAACAAAAGTACAGCATTAAAAGTCTCGGCAAAGACTTATCGGTCAACCCTTTTTTAAATGTATTCTTCGGACTCTTAGAATAATCTTTATGGGTTTCTTTATATATAGTTTCAGATTGACAACTAAATTTATCAATTGGTTTTATTTCATTAATTATATTTTCTTCAGTGGGATATTTTACTTCTGGAAAATCTTTTTGTTTCAGAAGAATCGTATAATTTTCTTTTATTTAATAATATTTCATTTACTTTTCGATCTTTCATAAAAGACTGTTTGTATTTCGTATCGTTGTTAATAAATAATACATTTTACTATAATACATTTTTCTATAGTATTTGGATTACAATTATATTTTGTAAATCTTTGAATATATCATCAATATTTTATTATATAAACATTGAATAATATTGTGGGGCTCGAACAGAGTGTCGAGGATCACCACATATAATTCAATCGTGAATCCATATAGCCTACTAGACGATATAAAGATCGGTTGAGAGGTAGATTGGCTTGGAGCGAAGTCTGGCAGAGATAAATTCCATCGAAGAAAACCGAACATCATGAATAATCAACAAAGTTTTATTGTTATTTATATTTTTACACTTTTCGAGTTTTTTTTTGAATTTCTCATTTAATGTTTATTCAAAGTTTTTTTATAGTCCAATTTATATTTTTTTATCCAAATACGCGAGAGCATTACGATTGGGACCAAACTTGATTAAGATTTTATTTTTATTATTATTAAATTTGTTTTTAGAATTTCTTGAATTAATTTAGAAATTAATTTGCTAGAGTTTGAAAATTTTCTTTTTCAAATTGAATTAAAATTGAATTAATATTTTGATGAGAATTATTGGTAACTGTCTTGCCCGATCATTTTTTTTTTGATATCTAAAATAAACTTATTGGTGTTTTTATCTATATTTTATTAATATCTAAAATAAACTAAGTTACATTTATATCTATATTTTATTTTATTTTTTGTAATGAATGCCGTCAAGTTTTTTATTGAATAGTTTTCTGTCTATTTTTATTCTTTTATGTAGTGGTCATTTTTATTATTGTATTATTTTTTATTTGATAATTTCATTGAAATAAGAAAAATCCAATTTTTATATAATGAAGAAGAATCTAAAAGAAAGTACAAAAATAAAAAGAAAATAAAAAAGAAAGAAACTAAATTAAACTAAAAATCAGCAAAATAAAATTAAAGAAATATGAAACAAAAAATCAATAAAATATTCAATCAGATTATATAATTAGTAATCGCTGATAATTATAGTGTATTACTCTATTCTATTATTTTTTTGGACTATCTACTCATTATCACGTTATTCTTACCAGCGTGAAGATTTATCTAATTGAAATTACAAGTTTCCATTACAAGCTATAAGAAGAAAGAAGAAATACCAGGTCGAATAAACATTGACATTATTAATGTTCCTAATATCGTATATTCAGGTTTTATTAACTATTTATTTTTTCTTGCTTATTTTCTGTAATTATCTGTTTTCATAGTTATATGTACATTTAAATAGCATATTTTTACTATTTTTATTAATACAACCTTTTAAAAGTACTTTCATCAATAACATTTTTTATGGGCGAAACTACTTTTAATATTTTGATGAGAATTATTGGTAACTACAAATATAAAAAATAGTGATTTTAAGAGGTTGTAGATTCTACAGTTCCGTAACAGCAGTTTTTATCATTTTGATATGAATTCATATTTCTTTGGAAACTAATTCGAATCGCACTTCATGTTCTTCAAGGATCTCATGTGTGATTCTATAAAGGATCCTATAAATAGATCATTAAAATAAATTGTTTTTGGTAAATGTATATATTAATATTTCTTTCTATTTTTACTAAAATTATATTTCTGATTTCTTAATGCAGATTTGGTCAAATCAAATTTATAAACTGGACTCAATCAATATTGAGAATAGAGCACGACTCTTTCAACAGAACAGACGTCATATATAACGCATTTATGAATGATGTTTTCCGTTATGTCTATGAAAATAATGACGTTAACAATAAGGTTTATAAATTTTAAAGATGTTTGTCAATTAAATACTATTGAACTTTAGGTTATTGAGATAATCAAAGGTGACAACGGAAAATACAAGTTTCTTTACGATTCTGAAGATAAATTACAATCCATTATTACTCCAAACGATGTCTACATCTACTTTAAACAACTCATTTCGATCGGCTATCGTCGAATATTGTACCAACCGTACGGGGTTGTGGGAAACTTTATTTACGATTTCGATAGTATACATGGGAATCTTTTCCGGTTAATATATCCGAGTAAAATGCAGCAAATTAATTTTTTCTATTCGTTATCGAATCAGTTGACGGATGTCATTTACGGACCGGAGCGAATACAGTTCGTCATCAATCAGTCCAGTTCGCTTGTTGAAAGAATCATCAAGACTCATTATTCACAAGGTTTTAATTTTTCCCAAAAGATTGAATATTACGGACCACTCGTGGCGGTTATTAACGTGGAGTTAAATTTCCCGACACCGAATAAAGAGATTCAAGTCTATGATTATAAAATTGCCTATAAATACGACTCTGAGATGCAGTTGAAAAAGATCAATCTCGTTCTGATTGATAAATCCTTTTCAAAATCGAATATTATGTTTGACACGCGAATAAATCGTAACTCGGTTAATCAAATAACCGATTGGGAATCTTTTTCCTTCCAAAACAACGGTATTCACAACATTATCACATTACCACAACATCAAAGTTTTATCAAAACTACATTTAATAGGAACGGGCAAATCATTTCTAGGTCTATTCAAAGGTCCATTGAAATATTATCCCTAAGAGTGACGTATGATGAAAATGGTAAGAATCCTCTCTTGATCAATTCGTATCAGATCAAAAAGAATTCGATGGGGGAAGATTTTGATACGAAATTCTCGTATTACAAGGACTCGAGTCTCGTAACGAGCGCTCACAGCTCTGATTCTATCCAGTATCAATATTATTCCGATGGAAGGCTCAAGTCAATGCAAGTGAACACTGGAGCGTCTGTAGATTACATCTACGACGAGAAGACCGGCTTATTGAAGAACTGTGGACTCGTCTCGTATTTCTACAATAATGATGGGTTTTTAACTCAAAAACGAACAGGGAAAAATCTCGAGAAATTCAGTTATAATGCATTTGGATTGTTACAGGAATATGTTTTGATCGAATCGAATTCGAAAATAATGAAGAGAATCGAATATTTCTATGACAGTCGTCATCGGCTTATTCTACAGCGAGATCTGATCAATCCGCGAACCATGTATCAGTATTTTTACACGGATTCGCTGAATCCGGATCGACTCACTCATGTTTACGATCATAAAATGAAGCAGTCCAGTAGTTATTATTATGAACCCACAACCGGGCATTTGTTTGCAATTTTAATAGACAAGAACGTGTTTTATGTTCTCAGCGATTTCCTCGGTTCTCCTAGAACGATAATTACCCTCAATTCCAATATTGTCTGGGATCGAGACTATGATATTTTCGGGGAAGCTAAACAAACTAAAAGTTGGGATACTTTTTTCCCCATCGGTTTTGGGGGTTTTATTTCTGATTCCGATTCTGGAATGATATTCATGAAAAACCGAATTTACGATCCAAATGGGAAAAGTTTTGCAGCGTTTCAGTGGTTCGGTTTATTTTCCCAGCTTAATCAAATGAAACTGAATCCTTTCATGTTGAACAGTTATCATTTTCATTTCTTGCCTCAATATTTCGATATTGGTCGATCTTGGGATTTCTCGAAGCTTTTAAAACCGGAATTTTGGATGCAGAAATTGGGCATTGATATTGATAATATGGTGACGGAAAGATTGTTAAAAGTGTCTCGGGAAATCACGAGCCTTCCTCAGAATTTCTTATTGAAATCTGTCTTCGAACAATTCAAATTCGAAACTATCCATTCCCGACTAGCAGAGCACAACGAGAAATCCTTTGCCACTCTTTCAAATTTACAAAACAACGAGTTGTTTGTTAATGATCTTTTGCCTTATTATTTGATAAACAGCAATCAAATCTCGACCGACATCTTCAGTCTCCATCAGAACATCACAATATCTCTTGGAGAAAATAATCAGCTGGAAATCGTTACGAAAATCGACAAACTCGATTCTCCATTCACACGAATAGCGAACGCTTTGTTCAGAAACTCGACTCTGCTCAATATCTACAGCAGTCGCGGGGACATCATTCTCATTTATCTCACGAAAAATGTTTGCAGTATGTTAAAGTCCGACCTCCAGGATCTTGGAATGATCGATAAAACACAACAAGCATTCGGGCAAAACCTAAACTTGTCCGTGGTGCGGCACTCAAACCAACTGACTGAAGTGATCTTGCACCAGCGCTACTTTATCATATCCATCAGGTACTGTCCATCGTCGATCTCTCAACAAGTAGCGTCCATCAGGAAATCTATCAAATCTGACACCGAGAAATTGTTTTGGTCCCACAAGCGTCGACAATTGTCGAGAAATGAGCTGTTGAGAGAACAGGTCTTCGTCGATCACAAAGAAGAACTGATGAAGAACGGCCTGATGAGGAACTTTGCTCTTGATGTCTGGTTCAATCTGACTCGCTTTCCTCTCGTGTTTGACGATCCGTCAGTGTACAGAGTCCGCTGGTTGAACCTCCCTTCGCCGTGAATACTCATTACTTATTCCATCTCTGTTGAAATCAATCAATCAGTCACACTTAATTTTACAAAACGAACAAAAAACGTGTTTTTTGATTAATTCAATGTTTGCATTTTATTTTGATACTTACTATTTATTGATGTTTTTATGGTTCTTATGATCTTCGCAGGGAAGAGCGGACGGTATAAATGTGATTATTGTGGCCCTGTTGATATTTTATCATGTCTATATACAAATATTTCGATTATTATTATCACTATTATTACTCGTATTTATTACCGGTATCGTTATTATTATCATTATCATTATCATTATTATTATTTGATTATTACTTGATTTTGATTTTTATTTCTACTCGGTAATTTCAGTGAAACGAGTTTAATTTGTGTTTGCATTTGAGTGTTATTCGTTGTCGATTGTACATTTACCAAAAGAAAATTCGTTGTTTTTTAAATTTGACGGATACAAATCGTGTGGAAATCTTTAATTTCGGTCTAATAACTGTTGATATTGGTGTTAATATATTACCCTGTACAGTTTATTTCGAATAAATATTGTTAATTTGAGCGAGTTGATTCTGAATTTGTCGGTTGTTATGGGTCCCCCTAAATGAGGAGAAAGTGATGTCTGATTGTGAAGGGCGCCCCCCCCCAGGAGTAATGAGAAGAAGAATATTATTTTCATAAAATGTAATCATAATTATAAGAAAAATAAAGATTTCAAATATTTGTATAAGACATTATCGTATATTTGTGGTACAATTTCGGTTTAGTGATTTAATCTTTTTTTTCAAAACAAAAAAAACAAAAATTTGCAAATTTATGAAAAAAAATATGTTTTGTATAATAATAACTATAAAATAAATTTTAATATTATATATTTTTGTAATAATATATACTGATTATTAATGTAAGTAGATGATGATTACAAATTGCTTATTAAAAAATTGAAAAACTTCAATCGTAAAAAGAAACAAAATATTTAAACAATTTGGTTAAAAAACTCAATAACATATTTACTGAAAATATATTTTTGCACCCTTTCACACTCCTATGGAAACTAGGAAGAGAATAAAAGATGTTTGCAACTCTATTGGACTATGAATAAACATAAATTACTATCTTTCTTTGAAAGTGCCTCTCTCTTTAACATCTTTCGTCCTGGGTCATCAGGACAATGCTGGCTGCTCCACTTCTGCTCTTTCTATGTCTGGTTATTCAACCTCGGTTGTTTATAACAGTAATCTGTCCAATTTTGAATGGGACTTTGTGCAAAATTGCCTTGCTATATGCTGCAATTTGGTAGTCGGTTTGAGAATGTTTGTCTTGTAGACGGTATCAGGATGACCCTGAAACGTTGGCGCATGTACTCTAACGTGTGATACCCTCCAGTCATACAGCAATGCTTGACAAGACACTGCTGTCGACATCTTAAAGACCGAGATACTGTTATGTTGAAATTTACGTTAGTGTCACTTGTAACTGTGCACTCAACGCTCAGAGTTGATCTTCGGGTTTATTTTTTCGGAAAAGAAGAGGATATTATTGATTGACGTTAAGTATCCCTTCGATCTGAAAATACCTGGGTCCTCAGAAGTCTTCACTCTCTGGAAGCCGTTTTCCTGATTGGAAAGGAGAAAACCATCGTAACATCAACAACTCGATCGAATATCCGATGGTCAGCCCGCATGTACGTGATCCGGCCCACAAACAGAGAGATGTTCTGGCAATACAAGACGGTGTGATATTTGAAAATGATACGTTAGATCTCTGATGTCGCTCAATTTCATCAACTCTCCAAAGCCTGCAAAGATACTGTACTAAACTCTTGAACGTTAATAAAATAAAATATACGTAGTTTCTTAGAAATTCGAATGGACATATCTTTTACAATACTGTAAATATTTTGTTTCATTAAATCTTATTATTTTTATGAGACATCGAACCTTGCGTCAAATGGTTAAAGAAACAACAAAAACGAATACATGATTGAAGCAGCAATTCTTTTTTATTAATTTTTTTAGAGAATTAGCAAGTAAATTCTGAATTCATTAAAAAATATGGAACGTCATTTCTAATATTTATTTTAATAATTAATTTTGTCTGATTTTCCAATGTCATTTTCAGACTAAATTAACTTTAGTTTTTTAAACTTATATATGATGTCAGTAAGTTTTTTTAGTATGAAGCTTGAATATAAATTTTCGGCTCCGTTGATCTTGATGAGAAGGCCTCACACGTTACTCTCTCGCAATAATTTTTAAATTAATTGCACATAATTTGAAAATCATTTTCTTTTTATTTACATTTTTTTTACATTTTGAATTATGTTTGGCAATATTGATTCCATTATTTAATCAACTATGCTCTTTGAAACGTTTACAGAGACGACAAGATGTCTTTCCAATGTATGTGATGTTACACCTATTACAAATGCATTTATAAACAAGATCATAACATAAACCGAGTTATGTTAGAGACTTATTGTTGAACATATCGTAATTTTATATTTATTGTGAAATAATTCTTTAGTTTTGAATTATACTATTTTTAAAATGTTTATGATGATTTTAAATGTTTTAAACCTTCTCTATATATAATAATATATTTCTTTATTCAAGTGCATCATCAAATCATGAGATTGCTCAAACCTGTAAATCAACCGAAACTGACTTTTGATGAGTCGATTTTAAATTCTAAATAACAGCAGAATTAATTTTTAGTTTCCATTGAATTCATTAATTAATCAAGTATAAAAGAAATGTTCTGGAGAGATTTTAGCAGTTCTTAGAAATTTTCAAAACTGTTTTCACACAGTGAGGTGCCGGCCACCGGATCCAGCTGTGGTGAAAGGCATCCCTTTAATGTGCAGGAAGTTAGTACCCAATGAGCTCGGTATACCAGGTAGAAGCTGTATACCGTTTGAGTGCAGCGGATACCGACCGGTTCGTCGTTGTGTGTCGGTCTTGTGACTGATTCGTGGCGG
>MQRK01245402.1:11422-23687 GCA_001938485.1 Girardia tigrina
AAATGTATCATTAGTAATGGAGCATATTTTGAATAAAGCTTTTTTATCGTTCTTTTGTTTTTAACGTATTTCTTTTCAAAATTTAATCCGCATTTCATACTTGTACACCTAATATAAACATACAGCAAATATTTGGAAAAAATAATAAAATTGACATAAAATATTTTTTATAGCTAACTGAGAGAAAAATATAGTATATTCGAAATCAAGGGGAAAAGCTGATCTAGAAACTGTAAATCATATTAAAAACTCAAAAATTTCGTTAACCAGTGTTATCTTTTATTTTTAAATGTGCACTTCTTACACGGATTTGTTAATCTATGGCTAAGTCAAGAATGTGGTTCAAGAATTGTTTACCTCAAAAGAGAAGGATACATAAGGGAGTCAAGAATTGGCACAAAGGTGGACTAAGACTTGCATTTCGAGCATAAGATTATTCGATTTTTTTATATCACTAATGACTTACCTTAGCATTGCTTATTATTTTTATGTCCAAAAAAATATTAAAATTGATTTAACATAATTATGAATGTAACTATTTTTATTTAATTAGTTGATTTTTCAAGTGCTTTCATAATTTATTTTGTGTTAATTATTTTTTACTTCTTTTTATTATCTTTAGCGTTACAGTAAAAATATGGGCTTTGAGATTTTTGAGTCAAAAGTATGTGCTAAGAGTGTGTCATTCACTTGGAGATGGGTTGTTGGGGGAGAGTTTTAAGGAAGGGGGCTCTATGGTCAAAGTTAAATTACCTTAAGGTCTTTTCAACAATTTAATTATAGACAAATGTGATATGGGTATAACCTCATATTACTTCACATAAAGAAGAATAATTCCCTAAAAATGTGAATAAAAATGTTTTATTGCCTTTTTTAGCGTATTATATGACATGATTTGTAAAGACTATTCTAACTCCATTTACCGACAGAGCCTTTTTAAATGTGAATAACAGGTTAACCTTACAATAAAGAACATTATTTTTTCTTTAACCTTTTTATTATCATTAATGGTTCACCCTTGGTAAAACAGATGTGACACTGGTATATGAACTAAGTTAAAACCCCTGGAAAGTAAAGTCTTCTGTAATATTCAGAGTTTTAGTGACACTTGTGTATATATTTCTCCATTTACTGAATGTTACCCTTTTCTGACCTATGTTTAATAAATTTTATATTTTCAATTCTTTTAAATTATTTTACAACTAAAAATTTGTTGTTTTGTAAAACTATTGTATATTTAAATTGGAACATTTTCAATAGAAATAAAATTCCCGTAACAATCTCATTCATCATCATATAACAATGGATGTTGTAGCGCCAGTTGTGAAGGATTGGATAAATTATAAAAGAGTTTGACGAAAAGTAAAGAAATAATTGAATAAATAAAATTCCATTTTAAGTACTTAGTCTCGTTTTAGCCAACATTATTTTTATCATAGGTTTATTGCACGTGTTTTTTTCTTTTACTACACTTTGTATGTTTTAGATGTCTTATTCCTTTTTTATATTTAAGATGTGTCTCTTCAGAAATGGATGGTAATTAAAAGTAGAAACGTACGGGGTACACCCATTAAATACCCGGAACGAAGTAGAAAAGAAACTAACATGTGAATAATTTGTTAACCAACATGAATTTCATTGCATAAGTATGTATTTTTCAAAAAAGGACCCAACATTCTGTATACTCATTTGTCAGTGTCCTACCAGCTCAAGAAGGCATTTTCTTAAAAATTGGCGGGTTAATTTTCCAAGAATTCTCGTACCACCTCTTTTAATTATGCCTTTGAGGTGAATTGTCTACCTTGTAGGTGTTTCTTGAGATAAAGAAATTTTAATATTTTCCCCTATTTTCAAAAGTTTTCCGGTACTTTGCTCATAAAAAACACTCTGTCTACCATGTTTAAATTGTATAATCCAGTCATAAATAGTAGTAGTAGATGAACTTTCATCATAGTAAACATTAAAAGTTCAAAGTTAAGAACGAACCCCCTTTCTTCATCTTTTCTTTATTCTTGAAAGTGTATTTGCCCAACTTTTTCTATAAATGAAAGTACCCACTAGTAACATATTTTCAAGTTTGGTGAATACAGTCTTGAAACAGTGTTTTCACTTCTCGTTTCTAAAGGAACTCTTTGATTTCGAGTGAATAATGAGATCTAGCATTGTGAAGTTGGAAAAGAATATCTTTCAATCTTTTTGAATCTTGGATGTTAAACAACAGCAAACTAAACTTACCTCATTCATGTTTTAAGATAATCTTTATAATCTATAATCTTTTTAAATTTCTTCATGGAAAACTTGTGAAAATAAATATTTTGAATCTTGAGGAATACTTTCATAGAAAATGCATTGGATATTTTTGGAAATTCAATCTTTAATTATTATAAAAATACGAAAAGGAATTTTATAAACCGTATGAATCGCAAATAATGAGACATCAGGAAAATTAATAATAAAATTATAGTTCCTCCAGTAAAAATTAAGTACTGAAATAATAAGGGTAATGCTCTTCCCATTCTTCATATTATTTCTCAAAAACATACTTCAAATAACTTTTAAAATTAATTGTAATTATTAAATATATAAATATTAATATTTTATTTTAACTATTATTACAATAATAATTATTATTATTATTATGATTATGATTTTTATTTTTATTATTATTTTTTTATTAAGAACACCAATATAATTTTCCACATTTTTATTATTATCACATTTTGAATTGTCTTGAGGATAAGAGTTGTTGATAAAGAATTGTTTTAAACAATTATTCAAACAGATTTTCATTTTATACATTTAATTATTTTTCATAATTTTATTTTTTAAATATTTACTTTAATATATTCTTCAATAATTTTGCATAAAAATTATTTTATTATTAAAATTATTTTATTTAATAACATTTATTTAATGGATTTAAAAATGTTAAAATTATTTACTTTATCAAAATTAATAATTTCTTTTCATTAGTTTAAATTTTAAAATGTCTTATGCTGTACTTTAAAATGTAAATTATATTCGAATAATTATCTATAATGAACATTCAAAATATCAATTTTCCATCTGGGTGGGAGAATAACATTTCCAAATACTAAACTCAACATACAAAATTCCACATACCATTTTCAATACACTAAATTTAAGATATTCCTCACAATTATTATTATTGTTGTTAGGGGTTTTTTGGTGACTTTTAAATTTTTGAATAATTAATTTGTAATATCATATTTATAATTAAATAAGTTAAAATAATTTATTTATATAAGTTTTTTAAAAAAAATAAATATTTCGGATTACCAAAAATTGTAATTATTTTTTTTAATTTATTACACATAAAACTTTTTAAAAAATAAATATTTCGGATTAATAATAAAAATTGCAATTAAATTTTTAATTTATTGTACAAGACTTTTTTTGAAAATAAAAAGTTCGAAGTAACAAACATTGTAAATAAAATTAAGTTGTAAAATAAAAAATCATAATGTTTTATTACAATTTATTGTAACCCAAAATTTGTATTAATAAATAATTATAATTGAATGTTTTAAAAATTAACGAAGAATAAAAAATATTTAGGAATTTAATTTTAACAGTAGATGTACCATTCAAATATTTTAAAGATCTAAAATTATATTTAAGTTTAATGGTTTTTAAATAAATAATATTGAAATAACAACATCAAAATAATTTTAAATTAATAGAAATCGTTGTAATTTAACTAAAATACGTTTTAAAAAGGATATAAAATAAAACAGTAAATTATGTAGATTTTATTATGTATTTTAAGGAATTTTTATAATATATTAAAATGTTAATCTATAAATTAACGTAATCAAAAAATAAAAATTCAATTTTAAAATAATTTTTTAATAAATAACTTATCAATATTTATAATCCAGTATTTTTATGTATAATGAATTATCTGGTCAAAAGAAAACTAAAGAAAAGTTCCTCAAAGAAAACTTGTTTGAATAATTGATATTGTGATAGAAATAAAGTTTTGCGTTAATGAATTCCATTCTTGATCAAGAACTCAATAATAATTATTATTATTGTTATTATTATTATTATTATTATTATTATTATTATTATTATTATTATTATTATTATTATTATTATTAGTAATAGTAGTAATATTATTATTATTATTATTATTATTATTATTATTATTATTATTATTATACAAAACTATCAACAGAATGTTGAAATATTTTGGTGACATTTTTTTAATCATTATTAATTTATGATGACAGATTTTATTCTTTGTTGTCTTTTGTTTATTTCTTTCAGGAAATACTTGGCTCCATTAAGTTTAGTTTCGTAGTAAATTTTATATTAAAATGGAAATTATTTTAGGCATTAATGGAAAAAGATCAACATCAACAAAAATCCTTAATCATAATATTTTCACTACTATTCTTTATAAAGAACAATCTCTTTTAGTTTGGTCTTTGTTAAATTAAAAAAAATACAACACATTAAAATAACTTTAAAAGAGGAAAATATTAAATATAATTCAGAAATTATAAAATTATAATAGATATTTTAACATTGAATAATGATCGTTTTTTCCAATTTCCTCGTCGAAAAGAATGAATACCGTCTCTTCAATAAAGCGGCATCTTTCTGAACATTTTGTTTCGGGTAATTGTTATTGCTTAGATCAAATATTTTTAGAAATAAATAACTTTATTTGTTTAAATTAACGATAAATATGAAATATGAGAAAGAGATAAACAAAATATTGCCTCTAAAATCTATTTATTTTTTTTATTAATTTAATTATTTAAATATTTTTATAGATGCGATTGTTTGTATTCAGAACTTTCTTAACGTTTTTTTCCTTATATCTCTTTTTTATATATTTTATATGTAAAAATAATAAAATATTTATTTCTACAATTATTTCATCAAAATATTTTTTGTTCAATTTTTGTATCATTAAACTCCAGTAAAACCACTCTAATCATTTGCCTTTGTGAATATCAATTGTCGCCGATATTCAATTTGGTTAATTAATTTTTATGTTACATTTTAACTTAATATTTTATATTATATTGTTTTATAAATATTTATTATAATTACTATGCTTTTTTTAAAAAATAAAATAATAAATTTGATTGTTTTCCAGTGTGGCTAAAAATTGTACCTGTAATGACTTTTAAAATTTTAAATTTCTTTTCAAATAATAATATTAATAATAAATAATATATATGAATAATATTTAAATTAAAGCATTTACCAAAATATTCTTATAAGATATGTTTCGATGTTTTCTTGCATCATGAGCAACAATTATAAATTTATCAAAATTATTTACAATAAAAATTTCAGTATAATGATAGTAAAATATAGCGATTTAAATATTATTGGTTTATGGGGCATGTTGGGGCCCTCGAGCACCCTTTTAATCATAATTTTTACCCTGTAAATAATGGATTACTCGATTGAAATAAGATAAATTAGGAAAAAATCATACAATGAGCAAGTATTTTCATATATTCTTTTTTCGCTCATTCTTTTTGTGTTCAGTCGTGCATCACCGTTGATCTTCAAAAATCGCTTTTCGTTCTTTAGTTTAACAAAAATCCTGATTTTAATTATTAATAATTTATTTAGTATTTAGAATATATTTAATTTAGGTGTACAGATATTTATATAATAATTAATTTTTGGTTTTGTAATATTTTTTTTATTTTACTCTTTCAGAAGTGATCAATATATTTTATTTATTAGGTTGTTTAAAAAATAATGTCGTTTTTTAACCTTTATCTTTAAATACAAATATCTCAGCGTAGAATCAACTTTATTAATCGAAATAAAAACCGTTAGCATCAATACACTTTTACCAACGTTGCACAAGTTTATTTATTCCGGTGGCATAAAAGTCTGGCTTTCTGGAGGCGATGAAATTGTTGAAGGCAGTTTTAGCATCCCTTGATTTTTGAAGTATTTCTCCTGGAGGAAAATGTCAAGATGTTTAAAAAAGTGATAATCAGTTGTAATGTATTATCAATAACGATTCACAGAACTGCCGGTTGTTAAGTGAATTAAAACTCTTATGTAGAACATAAAACTGATCTTTTGAAATGGAGGAAATTTTATTCTTAAAATACAACTATTGGTCGAGAATATTATTCGATTGACTCAATTGTGGTCTAACTAAAATACGTATTACCACTACGCGACGTACTACCAATGATTGTACAAACGAGGTCATAAAGGTGTTTGATACACTATCGAGTTGCTTGATTTCCAATGAATTGAAGATTATGGCTAGTTGTAATTTCAAAGATTTCATTTTAAATAAACTATCTAAGTGTAACTTCCAATGAATGGTCTCATTTGATTTCTACAGTTTCTTCGATTAAACTACATATCTGTGTGAAATGATGTTGGATAATAATTTGATTCTGTAAATAAGATAATAACTTGAGTTGCTGGAATCGCCAACGAGGCAGAAAGTAGCTTAGATAGTTTAGAAAATGCAGGACTTTTTTGGGAAGTCGAAGTTTGAGTCACAGTTGGAGTCTAAGTCGGAGTCGTGAAACTTGACACCGACTGCGACTCAGATCAAAATAATAACAAATTTTATAAATTGATCTAAGAAAGAAGGCGAAGTAGGAGTCGAAGTAGGAGTCGGAGTCGGACATTTTAAAACAATGAGGAGTCGGAATCGGACAATTTTAGTCCGATTCCGCAGCCCAAGTAGTAACAAGGACGTGTTTACGTGAGTCCATCAAAACACATTTAATACAAATTAAAACAAATCAAATTTTAAATTTAAAATGATTTTTTACAATTTTTGTTAATCCGAAATATTTATTTTTAAAGTTTTGTATAATAAATTCAAAATTAATTACAATTTTTGTTAATCTAAAATCTGATTTTAAACATTAATTATAAAAATTATTTCCGATTTAAATTTCGCTGTTAAAAATCGTTTTTCTAAAATATTTATTTTCACTTTTGATTCTAACCGTAACTGTAAAAATCCTTTTCAATTAAAATTTCTATTTTTAAATTACTTTTTTCTAAAAACTTAAGTAAATAAATTATTTGAAAATATTTCAATTATAAATATTATATTACAATTTAAATATTCAAAAATTTAAAGTTCATCGAAAAACCCATAACAACAAGTATAATAGAAATCAAAGATATCTAAAATATTATATTACAAAAATATAATTTTTTAAAAATACCAAGAAATATTTAAATCATCTAAGTTATTAAAAAATCAAAGAATACTTTCGTTTTTTTAAAATTATAATATGAAAATTTTTTTGTACTATATTATTGTACAATATTATTGTTACTATAAATTACAAATTTTGGCAATTTGGTACAGATGAAACATTAATAATTTTAGTGAATCTTTTTGTTCTTTCAAGTGACGAACTATCTCATATTTTCAGAACAATAAATATCTAAAATGTAATAATTTTATAAAAATTACTTGCATAATTATTGTAAATATTTTTATTTTGTTAGGGTATTTTTGGGAGCGTCCCAGTTTTGGCCCCAAGATTTTTCAAATTCCCCTTCCCACACCCCACCCCTCGCTCCGTACTGCCCCACCCCAAGACCCTAAAGAAAAAATTGAAGAGCATAACAGATCATTAAGATACCATATTTTGAAAGGTTTAAATCATTTAAAAGAAGTATTTATGAAAAGGAGGCAATATCAAAATTACATAATTCCCGTTCAAAGTGTAAACTTTTCTCTCAAATAAATCGAAAAGGGTTTGTTGATGGAGACCTATTATTGTATATAAATTTTATTGTCACATCACTTAAATTTATATGTGACACTAAAATAATTTATTTGCTTTTGAAAGTAAGTATTAAAATGTCAATAAGTTGTATTAAGAAATACACTTTCACTGGTAAATTAAACTTATAATTTCTATTCCAGATATTTAAGGGAGTGAGAATAGTTTATTGTAAACGAAGTCAATATGACACATTTACCATCAGAATTAATCAATTAATGCAGATTCCCCCGAATCAGTCTCCATCCTACCCTCTGATTTTGTCTCCAGTGATTTTCCTACTTTATATTTCCTCACAAATGATTTATGATGAGATTTTTTCGTTCATGCTCTAATCTCTGACTTAATGGGGATATAATTTGTTATTGGTTTTTAACTGTTAAAGTACGTATATCTTGGAAATATATGAGACTGATACAACTTGTAAAACATAATTTAGTGATAAATTGAAAAGTAAGTGTGGAATAATAAATCATCTTTTCTTTAAAAATTAGTATTTGTTAGGCTCGATATCCAAATTCGAATTCGTAACACCAAAATTTTATTAATACAAAACAATAACATATTATACGAATAAATTTTCGAGGAGCAATTTTTCTTTGGCATAAACCTTTTATACATAAAAATAATGTAAATAAATACGAATACTTAAATTTTTATTTCTTTTGTTTGGAACTTACAAAGTTTCTATTTAATCGTTAAACATATCTTTGATCTTAAACTAACCTTTTCATTTTGATTTTATATTCTCATGAAATTTGCATTTTTATAATAATGTTTAAATAATAAAAATCTCATTTTAAATTTTAGTTTAAAATCTTATAAACCCTAAAATTTTCGAATATTTTAATTTATAAAAATATATTTTAAATAATAAAATTCAAAAATTGATGTGAGCTCCCCAAAATCATAACATTATTAAACCTCTACTCCTTTCCTTGTGGATTTTTCGTCATTGCAGGAGCTATCAAACTGAGATAGGAATATGTTTAGATTTCATTTATCTAATACCGAAAATTTAAATTAAATTATGGAGCCCAAATTAATGACTCAAACCCATTTTCTGCTAGGAGGGTATAGTTTATATCTGCATCTTATGTTAAAACATGAGAGTTTTAAAAATATCTGTTTAAGTATACGAAAATAATTCCAAAAATTCAATCATTATCAAAAAGGAAGTAATATAATATAAGGAAATATAAATAATATAAATATATATAATATAATATAGTATATATATAGTATATAATATAAAAGGAAATAATATAGTAATATAATATAATTATATAATACCAATATTTGTGACTCAAATATCCTTCAAAAATATTCAACAATATAGTAAAATATGTTCTTAATTTTATTCTCTTGTTAAATGGGAAATGGGTCCTACATTACGAAGGATGTCAATCCTAGAATAAATAATACTTATTCTTTATAAAAATGATATCTTTGATATTATTTTATATTAAATTATTACTTTCTTTGCCTATGTCTAGATAAATATTATAAATTGTATTAAAGTTTTAAATTAATTTGTCATTCCTTTTTTAAGCATTGATGATCTGATGGAATAATTTTTGATAATTTTATCATTTGTCGGAATGCTTTTATTTATTGTTTTAATTATTTTAAGTGCTCCTTTTGTGGAAATAAAAATTATTATTTCTATAGTTTAAAAAGGAGTACCAAAGGTTTTGTATATTTCTCTCTAAGTTTTGTATGAAGAATTTAGTAAGTATTTATTTGTAAGAAAATTTTATTATTAACAAGAAATTATACATTTGAATTTTCTTGGAAAATGTTTTACTTCCTTAAAAGAAAATTTTTTCATGAATTTTAAACAAAACAAACATAATACTGAAATAAATATTTAAGAATCAAGAAAATATTGTTAAAACTACAGTCTAAAGTAAAATATCTATGATAAAACATATAATAGGGTATAGTACATAGTTCAATATTACCGGACTTAAAACAACACTGAGTTTGATAAAATGTATTTAAATACATCTCAGCTTTGGAATAACTCATAAACGATGTGACCCCCCAAGAAGACTGTTCTTTATTAACCTTATCTTGATAACAACAAATAAAACGTTGCATGAGATGGTTTATAACACACTCAATCTATAAAATTTTTATTATTTTTTTAATGAACTTTATGATCGTATTTACAGTTTGGTGATCTATATTGATGATCTAGTTTGGTGATATATACACGGGGTACGCCCATTAAATACCCAGAATGAAGTACAAAAGAACATGACACTTGAATAAATTTTTAACCAACATTTGTGGATATATATAGGCATTTATTTTTAAATATAGGACCAACCATTCTGTCCACACTTTTCTCAGTGTCCTACCAGCTCCAAAAAGGCATTTTTGTACCACATCTTAATTCTGCTTTTGAGGTTAAATGTCTACCTCGTAGGATTTTTCGAGATAGAATTCATGATAGAAATTAAAATCACTTGGAGCTAGGTTCGATGAATAGGAAGGCTGTTGGAGGTTGTGGAAACCCACCTTCTCGATTTTGCTTGTAATTTATTTACTTGTTTGTATTATGGTATTATCATAGAGAAAATAGAGATGGCATGTTCGGAATTTTCATATGGACTTACTCGGCATAGTAACAGGAGTTAATTTTCACATTCTGGTCAGCAAAATCTATTGAAAGCACACATTGGAAATCAAAAAAAATCGTTAGCATGAGAGATTTATGGTTGCAAGTTGATACTCGTAGTTCTTTTGTCCTCGTCTCATTGGGGAATTTCTACTTCTTAGACTACTGTTTAATACCCGGTAGATTCAAAGAGAGTTGGGTTTCATCAAATGTTACGATTTTATGCAGAAAAATAACTCCAACTTGCTCCAATGGTATGAGATCGGCCTGATATGAACTGAGTCTGTTTTCACACATTTCACTTTTTAGGAAGTGTGGATAGAGACGTGAAGAAAGTTTTCTCAGACCCTTAGACTTTAATAAGGAATCCAAAATTATTTCGCTCACTTTCAGACTGATACAGACCATTCTTGTTGTGATGCGTCTGTCAAATTTGACAATATTGCCCAATTTTTCTTTAATGTTTTTGCCAATTTCCAATGGTCTTCCGGTACTTCTCTCATAAAATAACACTCTGTCAACCATGCTTAAATTTTGTAAAATAATCATAAATAGTAGTTGTTGATGGACTTTCATCATGAAATGCATTCCTCAAGTCCTCTATAATTTTGTTCGCCGAAATATTCTACAAAACAAGAAACTTTTATTTCACTACGAAATCCCACGGGAGAATACATGATTATTACGAAAAATTGAATGTCTTCAAAAATTTGGTTTCAGTTACCTATAACACTCAAGGAATATATCACAAAAAAATCGACTCAATTGATAAATTATTATACCTTCATTTGGGGTATTTAATGGACTCACTACATATATACATATCATGTTTCCTAGCAATATTGTTCTTTTTTGTTTCAAGTGAATTTACAAATGATAAATTCTGAAAATAAATTTCCTAAACTACTAAATTTGTTTTTTCTCAAATTTCGATATAAGTATTTTTAGTGTCTCTTCAAATCTGAAAATATTCGGGAAATAGTTGTATTGAGTAAGCTGGTTTGCTTGCTTACAAAAGAAGTAGGTTAGAGTTAATATTAAATCACTAGAGCTACTTTCTCAAGTCGACTTAGGCCGAAAATCTGAATATCCATAACCAACCAACAAAAGATCAAGTCTTTCACAAAAGTGACGATATGTAACGAAATTTGATGTGCATCTTTCTAGCAAAAGTTTAGCAAGTATCGCTTTGATGGTTAAACTTTGGAGTTATGATTAACTTTACTTTAGTTTTTACGGAGAACGGTTTTGTTGGCTTTTACCATGGACAAGGGAAATAGCAGTAATCACTTCCAATGTAAAACTTCATCGCCATATTATAGTGATAAAAGAAATGTCCTTAATTACATTTATTTTTTTAAATAATTTGATTAGTTTTTTTAAATAAATATACCATTTAATTCAATTTTCTTTATTGTCATTTTTTACCTATTAAATAGGCCTTGGTAGTTCAAAGGGTGATGAAAAAGAACTATATAAATAAATAAAAATTTCATTAATAATGATAAACATTTAGAACAGAAAGTACCGACTACAGAATATTATTAAAAATTATTAAAACAAATTTCTTAGTTTTTTATGATTTTTTTAAATATCATTTTTTTAAATTTCTGGAGAAAACATTAAATTACTAAACCCATATAATAGACATATTTATATACATACAAATTACTTTTTAAAATTTATTTAACTTAGTTTTCTGTTAAAATTTCCATGAAGATTTTTACTTGAATATTATTATTTCTTCTTAGAAAAATTAATTTTATGTATCAAAAATTGTAATTTCATTTTTAATCACTAACAGTAAAATTGATGAAAAGTCATATAATAATGAATTACTGACTCTTAGAGATCAGTTTAT
>MQRK01245418.1:3124-13318 GCA_001938485.1 Girardia tigrina
GAGATTATGCAAGACAACATAGCTGATTTCAAGGCTATCAAAGTCTACCTTAAATTGTTGGCAACATTTACCAATGTTGATGATGAACTCTCACATAGAGCCTCCAAGACTAAAAATAGACCAATATCGGTATCCGATGATATTACGGACTGGCTCAATGAAGAACATGCCAAAATCATAAAGGAAGTCGATGTAAGCAAGAAGCAGAGCGGATGGACTCTAACATTTGTAAATAAGTTAATTATTCATGTTCATAAATACTCACCAATGAGAGGCCGCTCCTACTTTCCACTTCCTTAATGGATAGTCAAGAAAAGGCATACATGAATGTTCAAAATAATGACAACATGTGCTTCAAGTATGCTATGTTGTCAAAATTTGTTTTTCTGTTTCGCATCACGAGTATCGAAATACGACAATCTGCAGCCACCCATATGATTTCAGCTGTATTAGATTCCCACCGAGCCTGGAAGAAGTCACTAAAGTTGGAAGCCGCTACAAAGTTTCAATCAACATCTTCGGATTAGAGAAGGAAAAAAATTTATTTCTTACTTGTTTGTAAAGAAGAATTAGAAGATAGAGATTTACTCCTGCTAGATGATGGAGAAAAGAGACACCTTTGAGCGCCATATCCGATCCAAAATATTAAAACATACGGAAAGGATGGAGATTTGCAAAAGATTCTTTACCCATTTTAATTGTACTGAAGCTACAATGAATTTAGAGGACCACAAGAAATATTGTAACAATAATCATCAGAGCTGAATTTCCCAAGGAAGATTATATTGAATTCCAAGAATATGAAAAAATGCCGAAGGTGCCAATTATCATATATTGCGACTTTGAAACCATTTTAAGCCAAATCCAAACATGCAATGCGGATCCAAAACTTAGCAGCACAACATAATACCAATATCATGAGCTATCATCATACTGTATGTATGTATTGGGAATTGACAAGGAGCAATTTCTCTACAGAGGTCCAGATGCCACAGAACAGTTTAAGAAGCGTATAAAGAGTTATGCTCACAGAATTGAAGGCATATTGCTGCAACAAAAATACAACGTGGTGATGACGTTGCAAGAAAAATGTGAATGGAGCAAGGCAACATTATGTGTGAAAAACCATTCACAAAAGATAATCACAAAATCAAAGACCATTGCCATTTCACTGGTAAATATCGATGAGCAGCATGCAATAACTGCAATTTACGATGTAAAACATGCACAAATGTTCCCGTTGTATTCCACAATCTTAGTGGATATGACTTCCATTTTAAAGTAAGGGAACTTGGAAAGATTGAAGGAAATATAGATGTTATACCAAACTGTGAGGAGAAATACATCACATTCACCAAGCATGTGGAAAGAATTAAACTCTTCGATTCATTGATAGTTTCCGATTCATGTCATCGTCACTGGACAGCCTTTTCAAAAATCTTCCAGCAGATGAACTGAAGGAAACTAAAAAGTACTTTCTAAATACATTTGACTTGGTTAAAAGAAAAGGAGTATTCCCCTATGATTCATAACTTCATGGAGATCACTGGATGAAACAACATTGCCATTAAAAGATGCATTTTATAATAAGCTTAATGAAGCCAACATTAGTGATGCTGAATATCAACATGCTCAAAATGTCTGCAAGCTTTCAAATGCCAAACACACAGGAAATATAGTGATGTATATCTCATAACATATTATTACGGATGTCTTTGAGAGCTTTCGGGATGTGACACTTAAAAGACTCAAGCGGAGTTATCGATTGAGGGAGAACATAAATTTTTCCCATACTCTCCCACAGAGAGTACAATTTTAACAATTGTGTATATATTACACCCTGACAGTAGTTATGGAATAAGATTTGGCATCAGTTGGTAAGGGTTAAACAAATATATTTTTGATTAAATTTCAATTTTTTCAATATAAATATTTATTAAAATTTGTTGAAGGAATTTTATTTTGAAAAAATACATTTTGATTTCGGTTATTATCGCTTCTCAAAACATTTTTAATGAAAACAAATTTGTTAATTGATTATTTCAAAAAGTTTCTTAAAAGTCTTATCGATCTGAAATAATAACGATTCATTTAAAACATGAAATGACGAGCAAGAGAAAAAAAGCAATATCAATCATTTAAATTAAAAAAAAGTAAACAGTTTTTTCTACAAATTCAATTTTTTGTAAATAATAGATAATAATTTTTTATACTAAATTTTAATTTTAAAACTTTTTGTATTTTAAGTTGAGTGGGAAGTTTGAGTATTAATTTTCTGATCCATGGATCTTATTAATAAAACCTCACACGTTACACTCTCCGAATAATTTTTAATTCGATTGCACAGAATTTGAAAATCATTTTCTTTGATTTTCTTTTTACATTTTAAACTATGTTCAGCAATATTGCTACCATTATCCAACCGAGTATGCTCTTTGATCAGTTTGCAGAGATGACGATATGTCGCTCCAATGTATGTGGTGTTACACCCATTAAAAGTATATTTATAAACAAGATCGGAGCACAAACCGCACATATTTATTGCTAAAAATATCACGAATTTTATATGATTTTGAAATAATATTAAGTTCAGAGTATTTGGAATCAGACTTTTCAAAATTGATGATTTTAATATTTTAAAACCCCCTGAATAATTTAAGATATACCTAGATTCATAAACAATATCAGAACATATTGTTAAAGAATTTAAAGGATATATTTATTTCTAAGCTTATTTTGAATTTTATGAGATAACAATGCAATTTTAACAATGCATTTTAAAGCTTTTAAATCCTTCAGAATAAGGTACAATTAAGCAATATTTAGGTATATTATTAATAACTTGGGCACGGAATTTAATGACCTTAAAAATAAAATTACACTATTTATTTGCTCTCTTTCCGGGTGAAATATTATTTTGTTCTTCCCCTCTGCCAATAGAGTCACCACCGTCACCAATCCGCCACAGTCACACTACTGCGCCACCAACTCTGTTATCAATGATTATTATTATTATTATTATTATTATTAATAATAATAATAATTAATGATAATAGNAGGTGAAGAACAAAATAATATCTCGACCTGAAAGAGAGAAAATAAAATAGAGTCAATTTTTTGATTTTTAAGGTCATTAAATTCCGTGACCTATTAATAACTAATGATACTTTCTTCTTTCTTAGATCCATCAGAAGCTAAATTCTGATTTTTTAACTATTTTTAATTTATGGGTGCGATACTACATAAATTGGAGAGACTGTCCGTCATCTCTGTAAACGAATTCAAGAACATGGACGAAAAGAGAGTAACAGTAATATTTCGGAACATAAGAAAAAATATAAATAGGATGTTATTATTTATGATTTCAAAATTCTTTGTAAGCATTTGGACAGTTATTGGGAAAGAGTGTCGTATGAAGCATTGTTAATTAGGTCACTAAAATCAATGTTCGGCAGTCTCAACCAGCTTATTGAGAATTTTCGAGTAGCRTGATTTCATGCAATTGATTACATAATCATCATTTTTGTATTTATATACAGGTGAATTGATTATTAATTAGTGACCTGAAGATGACGGTAGATCCGTCGAAATATATTGTCAATAAATATTTTTTTTTCATAGAAAATTATCATCCGGGTTTCCTTTTATCAATAATAATAATTATTATTATTAATATTATTATTACAATTATTATTATTATTATTATTATTATTCTCAAATAAAACAAAAGTAAAAAAATGTTAAATACCGACTTAAGTTAAATTTATTTTATTTATTTTAGATATTATTTACATAATTCATTTACTTTTTTCATTCATCATAAATGTTGTCACTTTGGTAAATATATAACAACACATTTCATAAAAATCCTGAAATATAAAATTAGAGTAAAAAGTTTTTGTTTTAATGATAAATCTTACTATAATATGTAAACATTTGCTATTTTCCCAAATTATTTATTTAAACTTTTTACTAATTGATTATTATTTAGTAAAAAATTCAAAATAATAAATCTTAAATAAATTTTAAAATATTTTATATTTTTATTTTTTAAAGTGTAATTTAAATTAAAAAAACTAATATTTTCCATTAATTTTTCGTTTAATTTGGCTTTCATTAATAAAAAACGTTTTTTACAAATATTGTTTGATTAATTAATTTAAAATTAATTACATCTGATTGCAAATTGTAATTTTAGATGCAAAAATTATTCCTTTTTTTCGATAATCTCTCTCTAATAAAGAGAATTTCAAATGATCACTCATTTAATCAACGATTAATAAATAATTGATAAATATATCAAATTTTCGAAAATTCTTCTGAAAAATATGAACTTAAAATGTAATTTAAATATTCTAAATAATCTTTAATATTTATATATTTAACGTTCATGATAAAAAAAAGATTAAACAACAAAAACAGTATTAGGGGTTCCTATCCAGGGATCCCAGACCCAAATGGGTGTCCTAAAATCCCGGGATTATTGACTATAAATCCCGGGATTACTGGTTTCGTTATTTATTTCTCAATTTTTTATGAAAAATTACTTTCTATCTTAATAAGATTTAAAATATTTTTTTATCAAAAAATACTAAAAAATTATTTTTAATTTTTACTAAGCTACGAAATTATAACCAAAAAAGGGTTTTAAATATTTTCTGGTTATAAGCATGTAGCTTCATAAGCATTAAAAGTAATTTTTTTAGCATTTTTTATTAAAAAAATTACTATTAAAATAAAAAAGCATTTTTTTTAAAAACCACAATCTCAAGTATTTTCAAAAGGATATATAAAAGAAGTGATGAAAAAAGCTCGAGAGGTTGTAAAATTATTTAAACGATTACCGCAAAAATACGATGTTTTACTTAATTACATACGACGAGAGATTAACATGACCAGCAATATGTCTCTGATTCTAGACTACAGAACATGTTGGGTTAGTTTAGTTAACATGTTGGAAAGACTGCTAATTGTAAAGTCACCTGTTCAAAAAGCTCTCATTAATGTGAATACTAGCGACCGTTTGACTGATGAAAATTTGGAAATTACGAAGAAATTCGTCTCCACACTGAAATCATTTTAGATAACAGTGGCACCTATCTTTATCAGCGATACTACGCTTTTGACTGCAGAAGCAACAATAAATTTTCCTCAACAGAACCTGCAAGCACAATTTCATTTTCTTAGCGAAGAGATTCTCAAATCTCTGTACAAAAGAAATTTAGAACAGTGGTACAATGAAGCATCAGTTGTCCTTTAATATCTGCACAACCCGCAAGCACAGTTAGCAAAAAAAGACTGATACGTCTTAAACCATTGCAAGAATAATATGGTGAAGTACAAAGTTTGAAAGAGAATACTCACATTTCCCGGAGTTTAAAAGAACTAAATGAGTAATCACCATCAAATAACCATTTTATAATGAAGTACCGACAACAAGATGTTATTGCGGCTGTTTTTTCAAATTCATTTACAATGCATACAACAGAGCCGGTATCATATTAAAGTTTGATTAATTATGAGATTAATATTGCAGTCCAGTCAGGCAAACGAGGACCCCATTTAGAGAGTGTATATCAATATTTATAGAAAATTCCTTCTACGTCTGTGGAATCGGAAATATTTTTCTCTTCCGCTAAATACCTATGCAATAATATCCGCTCCAATTTGAATGATAATACTATTGACAAATTATCTTTTCTACGCTTCATTTCTTTGCTCCAGGATTGGAACCCCTAAACAGTATAATAATAAGAAAATATTTTAAGGGGCTTTCCATAAATGACGTCCCGCGATTTTAGTAGATTTCCACACCATTCCGCCTCATCACATTTCGTCACAAAAAGCCTGACTCCTCATTAAATATGAAGTCACAAACCTCTGATCACCCATTTTGTAATCAAATGGTTTTTTCTCACAAAACTAATAATAAAATTATGTCTCATTATCAAATGAAAGGATTACAGCCATAAGAAAAATCAAAATATGACAAATTTAGAATACAATACACATTATTTATTCCATAGATTAATTCCACAATGAATTCACAAAAGTTTTGCATCTCCAGTCACCCATGGCGAATCAAAATGTGTTATCATGGAACAAATAAGGAGAACACGAATCTCTTCCTCCAGTTGAGTGGAAATACCATTCAGATCAAGGTTTTCTTCGTCTATCTAATCTGAATTCTATCGTTCGCGATTATAACAATTAGTTCACGTGGGCGAGATGCAGTAACTCTTTGTGGCCTTATGCGTTTGGGCAGCACAATAATTGATTCCTATTTGTGGGCAACAGAATGGTTTCGGAGCAAACCTAATGATGCAAAGTATGTGTATCATGTATTGAAAATTCTATCACCGAGCACGGATTGTATTGATGGACAGTACAGTTTATAGGAAACCGACAGATAAGTATTTGAAAAGCGAGGAAGAATGTTGTCCACTTTCAAGCTTCGTGCTACAAACATAGATGGGAATTTATGAGACTCTCCGTCTGTTTTCTTTTCTGGAATACCTAGACCTTCGCTAGTTTGAATAACTGGTAAAGGAGCAGGAATAAATCTCTCTGTTATCACATTAAAATTGGAGCTTTTTGGTTTCGAACAGCACATACGATCACAGCATTTTACTGTCTGTGTCAAGTATTGGCTTGTTCATACGTGAATGTAATACCACTTCTGATCTCTACACAATAGGATTGGTTACGGAAGTTCAGATTCTGTTGGATCGATATATTCAGCCACTATCGATAAGTTATCGACACTCAAGTATGACCAGATTTCAGCTAGAGTTTCTTTTGCAAACTAAAAATTATCTTTTTTAAGTCAGCGTCCACGGTAACTCTTTCGTCAAATAACTTCCATAGCGGCCATGTAGCAAAATCAATGCAGTTAATTCATTACTGAGTGGTGCCATTTTTCTTTCGACCCTATTAAATGCACCTCTTCCTGGAGCATTGGTAGCGACGCATAAAGCGTTGAAATCTAGCTTAAGAAAGTGGTGAATTGCAACCGAACCCACCTTTTCCTATCTTGAATTCTCATCTGGACTACCATCATGTGACAACATTAAAAGAAGCTTTACTAATCGACCGATACTAGTCCTGGTAATTACGTTAAATTCCAGAAGAGAAAGCAATTTATGAAAATCAAGCATTTGGCTGAATGCTGTAGATGACGTCTGTTTTCCTGATCTAATTGCTATGTACATCGGTCTCGAATAACCAAAAGCTTTTGGCTTCGTTTTTAAAAGAAATGTTAATTTTTTTGAAAAGTGCTAAAAAATTAAGTCTTTTAAAAAAATGTTAGTCATTAGACATATATGTATAACCTTCGTTTTTTAAGATGTTTACTTATTTATCAGTAAATTTAATGATAAAATCTGATAAACATTCAAATAATTTAGGGGCTTGAAGTACATGCATCATTTTGACTTTACATTTCACAAATCTCCCCTCCCCCACTCGCCACAAAATGCTGCTCCTCTCCCTCCTCTAGCGTGTAGTCATTTCTGGACAGCCCCTAAAATACGACTTTAGAAATTTACGAGGAAAAAATCAATTATTAGAATTTTAACTTTTTACTCAAACCATAAAAGATTTATTTTTCACGTTTCACATAATTATTTAATTTTTTAAGAATTTAAATTACAAATTTTTATAAATTATTTGGCGAATTAAAAATTTGAACTAACTCCTTACAAATATAATTATACCTTACAAATATCAAATGTAACAATCTTGAAAAGAACTGAGTAATAAAATCTAATTTTTGATATATTTTATTTATTTTTATTTATATTTCCAAAAAATATTATATAGAGAATTAAATAAAAATAAATAAATTTTACTTTTTATTATTCATTAGTTCATTGGACAATTTTCTAATTAATCAGTAAAATAAATCTAAGTTTATCTTCTAAAAATGATCTACTTATATTTTTAATCTTAAAATAATACGGTTTATTCTATTTTATTAAATATATTTTCATCATTATTAATGAATTGAGTATTTAAAAGTGTTAAATTATTGTCATGTGATGGACGATGATAATGAATAATAAATATAATATAGGACGATGATACTAAATATTTTATAAATATATATTTAAAAATTTTGGAACTTTTTTGTGTAAAATGTTAATTTGTTTGTTTGTTTGTTAGTTTTTCGGTCAAGCTATGATTAAAATACGATGTTGCGGAGGAACCAGAGCAAATTCAAATAAGAACATGGTTAATTTGGATTGCCCGCATCGATACAGTTCTATGGGATCAGTACCTTTGCCGCAAATCGGCGGGAAGCCGACGAAATCGACCGAAAACTATCCTGGTACATCGAATGTTAAATCAACACCGATTTCGATAATTCCTTCAAGAAATTTCGTGATAATATTTAAGAAAAGAACTAATAACATATTAATTTAATGCTATATATATTTATATATTTATGCGTATTTGCGGATATTTATATATATGCGGATAATCCGCTATAGTGAATAGAAAGTCTTCGGTCCATTTTTTTGTTATTGATATCAATGGTAAAGAAGTCCGGTTTAGCGAATACCAGATAAGAAGATAATTCGCTTAAGTGAATAATTCTCTACAGTACAAAGGCCATTGACCTCATTATAAATTACTCCGTTTTAGTTAATAGTGTCAGTACATTGGAAAAATTTTATTACCTACGATAGCCACACATCCTACTCTCTCATACACACAGAGACGCAGTGACGAATTTTACATCTTCACCTCTTGCTAACAGCTACAGTGTCTTGCAGTTAACTGCACTGACTCAGTTGTTAACTGTAAATATATGTCAAAATTAAATTAAAAATAATTTTCACAAAATTTATTTGCTCAATACAATTCAATTATGGATAAAAAAAAGTTAAAGTGTTGACACTGCAGCAAAAAGTTGAAATTATTAAGTTGATTGAGCAAACAGAAACACAGAAGCCAATAGCTCAGAAATATGATGTAGGACAAGCTGTCATATCTAGAATAGCTAGTAACAAAGATAAGCAAAATAATAAAAATCCGAACATGAACCGAAAACGTGCTGGAAATGCGGCAGGCGTAGAAAATGCATTGTTGCTTTGGTTCAGTCATACATCAAGTAGAAAGGTGTCATTAAGTGGACCAATTCTCAAATCAAAAGCAGAGCAGATTGCAAAGTAGCTTGGAATCAATGACTTCACAGCACCAACAGGATGGTTAGAACGATGAAAACAACGCAACAACATCAACTTTAAGAAGCAGTATGGTGAGAAACAGGATGCGGATATCTGGAGTGCTGAACGATTGATTACCGATGTACTTTCACATCTGCTGAAAGATGGTGATCCATGCAATGTGTTCAATGCTGATGAAACTGGACTATACTGGAAAGCTCTTCTAGATAGAACATTAGCATTCAAGAATTTATATGTGTCCGGTGCTAAGAACTGCAAAGTGAGATTAACTATTCTTCATTTTGTGAACATGGATGGATCAGAAAAGTTAGAGCCGTTTGTCATCGGAGAGTCAGAATCCACAATGTTTCAAAAATGCTAAGAACTTGCCAGTTATGCATGAAGCCAACCAAAATGTTTGGATGGTGTCTGACCTGTGAAATAAGTGGTTACTGATAGTTGATCGTTCGATGAAACTCCTAAATAGAAACATTCTGTTATTCTGCGACAACTGTGCATCTCACAAAATCGATGTTAAGCTAACAAACATTAAACTAACTTTCCTGCCACCAAATACAACGTCGTTGATTCAACCGCTCGATATGGGGATCATTGCGAATTTCAAAACGCACTACAAGTCGCCCATGCTTCGTTAACTCATTTCAGTAATCGATACTACCACCGAAGGTACTGCAGCTCAGATAGCACGAACGCTATCTCTTCTTGATGCGCTTGTCAAACAAGGTTGGAAGAAGATTGAAACAACAACGATTGCGAACTGTTTTCGATGCGCGAGCTTTGTGAAAGAGTCGATGCAAACTCAGATATAACACTCGATGAGACTATCATTTACAAACCGGATTGTGACAGACAAGGCCATTCTTTAAATTTCTGAAATAATTAATTTTTTATAAATAATCTCTAAAATAAGGAAATATTTAAAATCAAAAGTTTTCTAAAACAGTTATAACTAAAAAATATCTTAATTAATTTTAAAAAAGTTATTTTCATAAATAATTGAATT
>MQRK01245422.1:0-11829 GCA_001938485.1 Girardia tigrina
AAATAGCTGTTTATCAATAATAAGATTTTTGAAAAACCCTAGCAATTTTAAATATTTTTCAAAACTTCTCGCGGCACCCCAGGGTGCCGGCGGCACACGGGTTGCCCGACACTGATATATTGTAATTGCTTTATCTAATGTCTATGGAATCTTAAATCCAATTTTAAATTGCCTGTTCGTGGCATTTGTATTTGATCAACATCAAAATCATGTGCCAAGACAAATGTAAAGTAGGGGTATTTTGTTTTGAAATCATCCATAGTGATTCCATTATTCATATTTTTATTCACGAGTACAATGTTCAATATTATAGACTTATAGTATGCTTCAGTAAAATCATTCTTTTCAAAGTCAATTTTATATGAATCTCTATAATCAATTCCTCGAGATAGGGCTATGGAGCTATTATTACAGTTGTCAAATGCTGAGCAATATGATGCATAATCTCCGCTAACTTTGTTACAATCTTGAAATGTTACCAATACAAATTTTGGTAAACGTTCATCACTAAACAGATTGTCCTTGTATTCACCATGTGATCCTTTAGGAATTGAAAACTGAACANTTCTTGCTTTTCGAATGGGATATATAGCATTTTGATTATCAAAACCCATAATATGAGCCAATCTTATTGATTCTGTTGTACGAACACGTCGTATTAATAACTTTGCACTCTCAATATATATTTGAGGCTTAATCTCAGTTTCAGTACCAGTCTTCTCATATTGAAAGATAACTTTACTTTCATTTCGATGAATCTTGATTGTTATTTTGACATTTGGGATGAGATATTTTGTCTGCTCAAAAAAGTCCAGATTTAACGGTCCTCTTAATGTCATTAAGGTTGATTTCCGCAACTATTTGACTCTTTCAGTTGCCTCACCATACCTCCTGGACTTGAGAAACGTATTCTTCGTATCTGAACTTAAATTTAATGTAGTCTCAATGATAGCCTTTTGATAATAACTATTATTAGTGTCCTCAATCTTCGTATTATTGAGAAACAAGTTCATATCTTTAAATAAGCAATGAAAAAAGTAATTGCTTGCTGTTAATTTTGTAATGTCAACAGTAATGTCTTTTCCTGATTCATCAACTGCTTTTATTTTAATGGTAAGCATTATATCATTCATATCAATGTATTCATCTTCACTACCGATACTATCAAACTATATATGAGATTTATTATACCCACTAATACTATCTTTGGGGTAAATATCTTCAAAAGCATATGCTTCCTTAACAAATTGTGGTGGGGCTGGACTAAATATGTTCAATTCCGATTTAGCACTTATTCTGGGAATATCATTTTCATACGTTTTGTTTCTTTGTTTATATCTAAGCCTTTTCTTTTTCTTGCTCCACCACCTTGATCTATTATTGAAACGGCCTCACAAAAAGCACCTTTAGCATTGGACTTAATTTCTGGTAATATCTCAGCAGCAGCTTCCTTCAATGCTTCAACAGACTTTTTGTATGATTCAAAACATTTTCACCGGCATGTAATATTGCTTTACCAGCAATCTTTGCTACAGGTATACCAAATTTTCTCATTATAGGAATTGCATATCTGCCTAATGTCGCCTTCCAATTACCTCCATACTGATTACCTCTAAAGTATGGAAGATTATCGCCCTGTAGAGGATCACAATACAATTGTACAATATCTCTATCAATCATGTATTTTCTTGAAATGTAAAATTAATATAGTTTTTGCTCCAAAACTAATCTCAATAGGTCTCCCACTATCATCATGAATATTAACTTCAATTTTGTTTATACATGTGGATGAAATAGGTAAATGAGAACAGCTGGTGCAAAATATACTGGTTCTCCATGATGTGTTTTGAACCATCTATCCAAACACATTTTAAAAGAGGTACTCGATCTGATCCAACCATTATTGGCTCTACAATACTAGAATAGATGTATATCTGATTGAGGGCATTATTCAATTTTATTGGGGATACACCTTTATCATCCTTGAGATTGAATTGTAAAATCTAAAACCATTGCTAAATATTTATCAAAAACAGCTTTCTGTACATAATCTTCGAATGTCAATGATAAAATATTATTTTCTTCCAATTTGATGATCTTGAATACTTTTTGACAATGACTTTGAGATGACTTTCAACTTTTTCACAACTTTTTAGATTTATATCCTCTTTAAATACGAATGTTTCCCAAAAGAGACCATTAACGATATTAAATTTTATGGAAACCTTTGTGTTCAAAACATCTGTTTCTAACAGTTCATTAAAGGATTTTACTATAAATTCCTTTTCTCCAGTTGTTATATAATTATGTTCCGCAGTGAAACCCCATTCTTGAACTTCTTTATCATTGTTGAATGAAGCAATAAAAACATGACTTGATTTAAATATTAGTCTTTTCTTATAGATACTTATCGATATTCATTTTAGAGTTTCAGGTTTCATTTCCAATATCAGTCCTTTACGCGATATTGAAACAGTTTCAGTTACAAAACCATGGGACTTCTTTTGATATTTTATATAAGAATCCTTTCGTATTGTTACAGGAGTGTAATAAATCAATGCATCTGTCATTGTCACCTGTCATGTTTCTGTCAGGTTAATACTATTCTCATAGAGTACAATGAATTTGCTTTCTCTATTGTCTGGTTGAGTATTCGGACAGCTATTGCTAGGTAATACCATATAAAATGAATCCATCAATCAAGAATGTTCTCGAAATGTTCTTGATTTCGTTAATATATTTTAATGAATTAATACTCACTTCTCAAATCATGTTAATATTTCATTGATTTTTGATTATATTTTTAGATATAATCCAACTGGGATTTTTATACCCATGCCATTTGACTAAATATTGTTTATTTTCCCCACTACTCTTGGATTTGATGATTTTCTCAACTCTATATACATCAGGTTTTTCAGAAGAACCTGTAATTCCTGTGTATAGAACATACCTTGAACAATATCATCATCATCATCTATAATCTCATATATTACATACATTTGTCTTGTATTTATTCCACTTATTCGAAAAACTTCATCACTCCAATTTATCACACCAATTTTATATTTAGGCTTCTCATATTTTTTTGCATCACTCTGTAATGTAGAGTACATGTCATTGGTAACATCCATAGGACGAAGACCCTTCAAAACTCGATGTGGAGTGTTATTGATAAGTTTAGGTAGGACCGTATACCACACTTTTTTTACCAATATGTGTTACATATTTTGTAATCTTTCCTCTCAATATGCGATTGAATCGTACATACCTTATATATTGAAAATACTGAATAATGTTTGATTCCATACTTATCGAATATTGCATATGTTTTGTATAATGTCTATGCACGTTTTAAGTACAATAGGAGTTTTATACATGTAGATTTTACATGTAAAATAAAAGGTTATGTATCTTGTTTACGGTAACCATGATACTTGTGATTGTTAATGAGGTACATTAGGCGATTTATGAGGTATTGTTTGATGGTAAACAACATACATATATCATAAGGGTTTCATATATATACGAAAAAATTTATAAGCACTTTTTACAAAATTATGATATGGAATCTGAATGTACGTATATTAGTTACTATTCAAGTGCATCAGCACTTTTTGTATATTCTGCTTCCTTGTGTCTCTAAAATCGATGTGCATTTTGTGCATTTTGTGTAAACACATTATGTTCATTAAAGGGAAAATAATCAATATATGAAAATTCTAATTACACATACAGATAGAGAATCAAATTGTGCTTCAAACACATGATATCGATTTTTGACACTAGTATTTTTAAAAAATTTTATGTATTAATTTTTGAACTTTTGCACAGCTTGAAACGCACTGTGCTAGCACATTATAAATGTGCGGCAAAATGTGCACTATAGATGTTACAACCGCATTGAATCACTTTATCCGTTGCTAATGAAAAACGTTCCTTGGTTACCGTTGCTTAGATAACTAAGACCTTGGTTAAAGTTACCAAGTGAACCGGAACCATTACTATGATGATCGGAACCGTAGCTATGGTAACTGTTGAGTTCTTGATCAATATTATAATTCATTAACACCAAAAATTTATTAATAACACAATTAACAATTATTCAAACAATTTTTAGTTAACAATTTTTGTTTTAATAAAAATTTTTGTTTTAATAAAAACTGTTTGTAGAGGAACTTTTCTATCGTTTTCTTTTGACCAGATTCTTATATACAAATATGAAATTATAAATATAAATAACTGATAAGTTATTTTAAATTTGAAAATTTTTAATTCTATTTATTTTGAAAATTTACATTCCTTATTTTTAAATTAAAACCAACAAAATTTTGTAGTCATATTTTTACTAAATTAACTATAATGATTTTTTATTATTTTAGAATTAGTTTAATGTTATTTATCTCTTTTTTTCGTGAAACATTTCTAATTAATAAAGATTTTAACGTTTTATTTTTTATCAATATTTAAAAATTTTATTATTAATAATTAAAAGCATTTTTACCTACAATTATTTTAAATACCATACAATTTAAATACCAAAAAATAATTTATAGTATTTTACAGTAATTTACAAATTTTTATTATTATTACGATACGTTAATGATAAAAGTCTTAATTAAATTTTTTTTACAAAACTATTTATAATAACTTTTAAAATTATTACAACCTATTTTATCCTTCTATTTATATATATTTTTTATAAATCAATTATTTAAAAATCCATTATTTCCCAATTAATTTCATTTTAAGTTTTTTACTCTACAAATACAATTCGATTATTTTCGAAAATAACTTTTTAAAATTAATTACAATATATTTTACATTATAAATGTTTAGAAAACTTGTGATTTTAAATATTTACTTATTTCAAATATTATTTATAAAAAAATATTTATTCAAAAATTTAAAGAATGAGCTAGTCCTTCACAGTAACCGTGACTGTTGCTAAGGTAACCGCTACCGTCGCCATGGCAACGGGTGACCGCCCCCGGGGGGTTGGTGGTGGAGAACATATATTTTCCCCCTACTAATAAAACTGCCATTTTTTGTTTAGGCGAATAAAACTTCAGTAAAAAATTTAATTTAAAAAACATTTATTATAAACACAACATCATAAATTAGAGGAATAACATTTCATTTACAATCATTTACAGGAAATACAACACAATATAAACATTTTGAGCACTTGCTGGTATCATAACATAATTTACAAAGATTTCAAATGAAAACGCAAGAAACAAAGTGTGTCAAATGTCTTATCATTTAGACTAGACCGCCCTTTTGTACTGAAATAACCCACAGAGGAAAAGACACATTTGGCTTCAACGGAAGTTGGTGGAACAGTGAGAAGATAATTATGGACCAAGTCCATAAAATATCCTCTTTTCTCAACTTGCTCTGCAGTGATAAGCTCCTTACCAATGACTTCTATCAAATCAGTTTCTAAAAGCGTCATTTTCGGCTTTGTTGACATCAAGATATCTTCCTTGGATTTTTCTACAATCGAAATCAATGAAATCGTCTGATTTATTTTAATCTCGATGATGTCTTTCTTTTCCTTTTCTCGACGAAAGTAGTTTTGAAGTAAATGTCTACACAATTGATCGTTTAACAACTCGAGACATGGGATCACAAAGATAACGATCGATGAGGGTTGCGTCTGTTATTCTTTCATCAGTTATTCTTCGTATCAAAGAAGATTCTAAATGCAGAGTCAGAATTTTTGACTGCTGGCGTAGCTCTTCAAGTGTAAAAGTCACAATTGTATATGCAGTCAATAGATTTGCATCTCAGCGACAGAGATTCTCAATGGCAACGCGCAGAGATTTTAGCCCTTCAGAAATATTTGAAACGACCTTGAAGTCTTCTTCACTGAAAGCATTCATAATTTTCTGATTAATTAGAGTTTTTTGCGAAGCTGGCTTAACTTCCAGGAGTCGGGAGAGCATGTCTACTAAGCTACTCCAACGGATTTTAGAATTTAAAATCAGGTTCAGCTCCTTCGAAGAGTGATTGCAAAATTTCATTTTTTATAGGAGACCGTCTGAATATTTTGACGATACTTCTAGCTCTCTCAATTATTTCCTCTATTTCTCAGAGAAAGGACGTAGAATAGCCAACATAATGAATTTTTACTTTTTGGTAACAAAATCCATGAATATCATTTATAATCAGTTATAATTTATAACTGCTTTATAACTGATTAATATGGAATTTTTTTCCAAAAAGTCAAAAACAGAATTTAAAAGGGATCAATTTAGAAATGATATTTTAAAAATATCATTTTAAAACTGATCACTTTTTAAATTTTATTTTGGCTTCTGTGAGAAGTACTTGAAACATCAATTTCAGAAATTATTTTAACTCAATTTATATATTTATTAATAACAATTTTCTAACAAAATTTCCAACTATTTCCTAAATTTGTAATCAATCCTCCGATCTCTATTTTCCAATAATTTTTCATTTATTTTAAATTGCAATAAAAAAAATAATATTTAATTTTTAACTTTAAAATTTTTAAAAAAATATTTAAGAAAATTATTATTATTATTTTAATGTATTTTTAGTTTTTGATGAAAATATTTAATTTATTAAATTGTTGTTTATTTTAATACTTTTATAATGTTTCTAAATTTTTGTTTTTCAAATGAAATATATGCTGTTTTTGAATTTTACGTTTTTTTATAAAAAGATTTTATAATTTATTTTTAGTATTTCTGAAATTTTAGAATTTTTTATGTTTTAAATATTTAATTTTTTTATCATATTCTTAATTGATTTTAAAATTTGTCTTTGTATTTGTCTTTTTCCTTTTTTCCAGTTTCGACTTTTACAAGCACATTATCTCAACCTCGAACTGTATTCTGACTGATATCTCTTCGGTATCGGTGTTGTCATTCGTCTTTATTTCTCGACTATGCCATCTTTGTCTGTATATTTTTTACCAAATATAACTTTCGCTGGGCTCTTTCCAATTGTCTTCTGGAATGTTGCGTACAGTGCAAATTCAATTTCTGGTAGCAGGACTTCCAAACAGTCTTTATTTTGTCTAGCAGTGACGCATTTAAATATTCTCTGATGATCCGGAATTGTCTCTCTACTATTGTGTTGTTATGGTATGGGCTCGAGTAACACATTTTTATATTCCTTGATTCTGCCATGCCTGTGATTATCTTCGATTCTTGCCACAATCTAAATGTATTTCCTTCGGTGCTCCAAATCTCAAGATCCATTTGGTCATTGTGGTGTCTTTTATAGTTATTTCATCTTGCTTGCTAATGGCTGTCAAAGATATGTACCTACTAAACTGATCTATGATTGCAAGAGTATACTTTTTTTGTCTCCAAGTCTCCTTTAGTAGTTCGCATATGTCTATGTACACTTTTTCAAATGGTTCATTTGCGACCAGTGTCACCCGTTTGTCCTTCGTAGCGATCGTTAATGTTTTACTTTTTTGGCATTCTTCACATTGTCCAATTACTTCTTTTATTATTTCATTCCGATTGATCATGTTATAATTTTCTGAGATATATTTTGGTACTTTTTCTGCACCTGCGTGTTACAATAGCGTATGTACTTGCACGATCTTTTCTTCCCTTTTTGACTTCAGTATCTGAATCATCCCCCTGTTTGTTCTTATTATGTCGTCTTCAATCGTAAATTTTCTGTCTACCTGAATTTGGGTCTCTTTTAATTTCCTCTATTTCTTCCAGTTGATATTTGAATATCTCCGATGTATCAAACATGTTGATCCTTCGAGTCTTTATCTTCATAATTTTAGCATTTTCATGAACCATCAACGACTTTTTCTTAATTCTTAGGAGTAAAAGACATTTTAAAAAATATTACTATAAATCTCAGGTCGAAAGTCAATTTTTAAAGAATGAAATAAAATTAAAATCAATTTTTTCACCGCGTTTTTGAAGTGTCCACTGCCATTTTTTTAGAAAATGTCTTTTTTACTCCTTTACACTCAGGAATTTTTACAATTTTTTTGGAAATGGTAGAACATAATTAAAAAAATAAAAACTATTTTTTTTCAAAATATCGTGTTTAAAACTCTAATTAAATCTAAATATTTAAACAAATATTTTGAATATTATCTAACTGAAATATATCAAAAATATTTTTTTAACTGCAAATATACATTTTATTCATAAAAATATTTAGAAAATATAGAAATTGGTGTTAAAATTTTATTATTTTAAATCATTAAACCCCCGAGAGGGGGATCTATCGTTAAAGATTCCACTTGCAGTGGACTGAGGATTGGAACATGGAACGTAAGAGGCTTAGACGACGAAAAGATATTGAACATCATATGTATCTTTGACAAACTTAAAGTTGATATGTGCATCCTGACCGAGACGCACTGGATTGGAAACGATATTGCCTCCATAGGGGAATGGAGAATCCATCATAGTGGCAGTACAAGTGGGACACGTAAGATGGTACGATCAATTGATTCGAAGGGAGTGGAATTTGAAGCTGTCAACGAAGGACTATTCCTGTGCCATATACCCCAAAAGTCACAATCATTGGTAAGGGTATATGCACCAACGAACAGTGGATATTTAAGTGAAGAGAAAGAGGAGTTCTTCGTATCGTTACAAGAACAAGTGGAGAAGGCAACTGTTGAAGCTAAGCGCAGAAAATACAAACTGTTAGTTGGAGGCGACTTCAACTGCAAACTTAATCGGACGGAAGAGAACAGAGGAAGTATCGGGTGTTACACTAGTTCAACAGCAACATCGGAGAATGGTGATCATGTTATTGATCTCACAGAGGCATGTAATTTGCGAGTAGAGAACACCTTCTACAAGCACAAACTGCCGCAGAGAACTATTTGGACACAACCAGCAACGAAGCAGCGCTTATTACTGAACCTGTTTTTAACACAAAAGAGCCACTGCAACAGGATATCAAATGTTAAGAGTTATCCAAACTTTGACTGTGGATCGGATCACGACTTAGTCGTATTAACTATATGGGTTAAAATGATGCCAAGAAAAGACTCAAGCTTGCTAATGATCGAAGGAAGAAGTGCAAAGGAAAGGTTGACAGATTCTCTTTGATGACATTAACAAAGACATAATCAGTAGAGATATCGGACAGGCTTGTCCGAATGATGAAAGTTGGTACTTACTTAGAAAGAGTAGTTGCTATAGCTAGCAAATACCGAAAGAAGAAAATCTTGCTAAAACAAATAAAGCTTCACAACCACTTAGATGATCTGAAGATGTTGTTACAGAAGAAATGGATACGAAGGAAGGAGTTCATCCAGAATTGATGCGAACAAACGTATGCCAAATGGAATGCTGCATGACTGAATACATTACGGTAGCAGAGAAGATGGAAGAGAGAAAGGATAGAGATCATCGGACAGGAGACTGAAGGCGTGCTGAACAGAGATTGCATAGAGGAAACCTCTGAACTATACACGGAACTCAGAGCCCTATGCATTAGCGAAACAAAAGAATCAACTCTCTGCACAGTACAGAATAGTTTGACAGACAAAGTGTTTGCAGAGAACTTCTCAAATCTATTCAGGAAGAATGAAAGAGACTATGTCGTGATTGCAGATCAAAGACAGATCTTGGATATTGACAACTAACCGTTCATGGAAGAAGTGAGTGCCGCAATAAATCAACTCAAGAACGGCACAGCTACTGGAAACAATGATATTATCCCAGAGTTATACAAGTGGGGCGGTCAACAGTTAACTCTCAAAATCCACCAATGTTTTGTGCAAATTTGGGAGGGAAGAGCAGACTTACCGGAGGCATGGACAACAGCGAAAGTTGTAATTCTATATAAAGGGAAAGGTTCAAAGAAGGATTTGAACCATTACAGATGAATCTTTCTACTCGATGTAGGAGGTAAGATAATGTCGCAAATCATTGCAAATAGATTAATGCCACACCTTGAGAGGAATAAACGTTTATCGAAAATTCTCGTTCTCATTAATTACCACTTACAAAAGACTGTCAAGACATCGAATAAATTGACTGTTACATCGATTTAAATTATATACGGGACGAATCAGGTTGAACATCAAATTTTATAGTGTAATTGGTTGTATAATTTAGGTGCCGGTTATCTGGTAGCTAACGAACCCGTCAAACTCGATCAAGTCAACAGTATTTTGGACGCGGTTACATACAACAACCCGTTCCGCAATAACTTCATTTTCGCGAAGACTGTGTTAATAATTTTGGACCTGTGTACTTGAGTTAAATATCTTGAGGGCAAAAAGTACTCTTGGCAAAAAGAGTACTTATCGGACTCATTAAAAAAGTCGACGGCGAGTGAGGTAAGAAACTCCACAACTTAAGCCCTGTACTTTTGCTAACATTTCAGTCAATGGTGATGAGAGGACGGAATTTTACACTCCAATTCTAAATCTACAGGTCTTATTGAAGATTGAGTCAAGGTGATGACAGTAACAAAGATAATGAAAGGTAAGGAAAAAAATAGACTATAGTCTACCTCATCTGAAAGCTTGCTTTGATTTTTTCCTTGCTTTTCATTATCTTTGTTACGATTGTCCGATCCACTTTGAAAATATCCGCAGCAATACTTTGTTTCTGACCTCTCTCAACAGCTTGCACAATTTCATACTTTTTGGCTAATGTTATGTCAGTTCGCTTTTGTTTTAATCTGTAAAACTGTCGACACTATAATAGAAAGATGATATCACTGGGTGATTTTCAGCATATACTCAATCCATTCACCAATGAAAATGTTTCTAAGAGCTCTTCTACACTCTGATAAGTACGATTCACATACACGCTACATATGCAGTCATCAATGTTATGGTACGGCTGAAGAAAATGGATGTATGCATGTGTGCGTGAGAGTGGAGGTGTATGGTTGATTGATTGCATGTGTGGTGGTAAATCGAGATATAGAGCATACATACACAAGAATGAATGTGAGTGCGTGTGTGTGGGTATAATTGGTTGTTTGATGGTTGGTAGAGTCGACATTGAACATATGTTTGTGAATGCATGAGTGAGTTGAAGGTGCAGGATGCATGGCTCGGATAGGCAGATGTAATACAGTGTCATAATATACTGTCACAATACTGTAGTTAACCAGCATTTAAGAGAAAATGGCGGATTCTGATTTTTTCTTAATTAGGCTGATAAATTTATTTGTTAAATTTAAAAAAGTAAGATTTTTTTATACTATTTATTTACAGAACATTTATTACAAAAATTAAGATGTTTCTGCATTCAATCACCGTGGATATCGTTCTTCAGAATGCAGTCAACAAAGAATTTCTTCGGATGATGAAAGTAATTGGACATATCTTTATTGCTTTCATTTGCTGCCACAGCCTCGATTTTCTCCTGCAAAACGACCAGCCTTTGGTGATGGCTTAGTGTCAGGAGGCCTGGATGGTTTGTTATTGCTGTCCTGACTTCCCGCTTCATTTTTGTGAAAAATGCCTCAATTGGATTGAGGAATGGAGAATATGGCGGCAAATTGACCATTTTATGATTGGAGACTGTGTTGAAATGGATTCTCGCATTATCCTGGATTAAATAATGCGGTGTCCCTGGCAGAATCCTCGATAAATCGTTTATGAACGATTGATATTTGGCATAATTCACACTGCCACAGTATAATTTGAATAGCAGGATACCCTTCCTGCCTATTGCCATAATGAGGGACATATTTTTTTCTCCTGTTTGTTGGAATGACAATATTCACCGGAATACCTCTCTTTGAACGACCGAATTGGCGGCTGGTCCATAGATTAAATCCGATTTCGTCAATGTAAACACATTGACTCATTCGCCAATCTTCCTTCATAAA
>MQRK01245423.1:10930-21008 GCA_001938485.1 Girardia tigrina
AGTGTGTTGACAACATGGGGGGATATTTTGATTAAAAATAAAATGTTATTATTTAAAAAAAATCGATTTACATTTTACTTTAATTTTGACCCGTTTCATATCGAACAACCTAATAAGTAGGGTTGTTGTTAGATATTCTTTGGTCCTGCTACAATGTAAACATTTTCGACTATTATGAAATGTTTGTTAAACTGTTACCCTTTGTAGTGAGCACAAGTTTCGAATTTCTTTTAGTCGTTTTCTTTTGCAAATTTACCCACAAAATGTACAGAAAAAAAGACCAACTTAATTTAATCTTAAATTAATATTCGGTCATCGTCATCATGTTAAAAAGTAAAATAATCGAGCAGAAAAATTATTTAATAATGTATTTAATTAGTTAATTAATTTTTGTAAATAAAAGAAATAATCGTTATTTGGTTTTATGTACGTTTGAATCCGTGGTCTTATTGAATGTCTTTAGTTATCAATAAATGCTGTTCTCCAATGCGTTCTCATCTTATTTTTAAACGGCAAAGTGTGAGTGCAGTCATTCTCACGATAAAATGATGTCAGAAGTCGTACCGCGACCGACACAGCAACGCGTTGCGAATTACTGAGTTTTGTGCTGCTTGCCAGACGAACTCAGCCATAAAAGCCACTCACAATTTCTGGGTTTCTGGAACACCGTTGACAATCCGATTTCAGCACCCTTGCTGCACCGCGATCCATTGCTCCCACCGCCGTTGTAGAAAGCTTACAGCACTCTCTGCTACAATTCCGACTCCAAGGCAAACTAAGTTCTAGGCGATCACATACATTACGGAAACACTACGTCAGTTGACCGCAAAAGCTTGATTTCTTTTGGTTTTTTGATGACGACGATCACCACCCAGAGAGTCCATTTTATTGAAGATATCATAATATCTAAATGATTATTAAATAATACGTTACATTTTTTTCGTTTTTTTTCTCTTTCAGATACCGATTGTAATTGAATTAGAGGCGCGCATTCTTTAAGGGAGGCCGGGGTCAACGACAATACCCCAAGTATTAGCAGGAAAACCATGAACATCAACCACTTTAGCAAATTTATAACATTAATGCTTCAGGGTTCTGTTCACAACTCCACGCTCGTAGTCACCGAGGAATCCCCGATAAACAAGACTATATAAATTTTAACTGATAAAGCTCAGTACCATGTCTGATTAATGTAGTGCGACAAACCACTCTGTCCCATCTATCCTTGTTTGCACACACCATCCTAAATCAGGTACGTATCATGGTACATCATACCCTACTCTGCGGCATGCAAAAGACTTCAGAGACAGATTTGAGCACCAATGCAATATCCCTATCAACATCTCCACAGACTTATTTTCCGGATTCGAAAGGATCACCGCAATGGTGGCTAAACATCCTTGGATTGTATTTTAAGATTCCTAAAATCACAAATGAGACTGCCATGTTTTATCACAATATTTGCACTAACCGTCTGAGTTACTACAATCAATCACATCGATAATATGATCTCAGAATCAACTGTTTAACGAATTAAGATGGCACATTCTTAAATCCTTCTACATATCGCCCTACGAAGTTTTTAACACTTATTTTCAGGCGTCATCTCTCGAAAATCAGAAGCAATTAGTCTTCCTTGCAAAGCTCATCTCCGAGATAGAAATTATCAATGCTTATGTCACCAAAGAAAACCACAACGATATACTGAAACATTTTTTTTCTCAGTTTTTTTCCACCACTCGTTCAAGCTGTTCCCGCTGGCACAATGATCACTGACCTCCACGAGGCTACTAAAATAGCCGATTGCTTTTTTCCGCATCGAGTTGCCTTCTCTGAATTTTGAACCTATATTCCCTTATGAAATTTTGGAGTAGAATTCTGAATCGGACAAAGATCTGACAAAGATCATTCACATGTACTATTAACAACATCACAATTTGAATGCAAACATTTATTTACAACACAAACAGATTCTTCACAACAATTTTCAGAGGTCATCTTTCTTTGATTGATACAGTTTTTGATTAAATATTCAAATATGAAAAAATCAATGAATGGGGAAATTTTAATATTACATTTTAATTTCTCATGATTTGTATTGGATAAAAAGACAATATGTAATTTTTTAAATAAACATTAATTTTTAAAATATAATAAATTTAATAAGTTAAAATCGTTTACTGAAAATTTTATTAAAATTCATAATTATCAAACTTTAATTAATTAGTACTTTAATTTAATATCATTAAATTAATTTCATTAGATTCAAATAATTAATCAAATAACATATCAATCCCATCTGAGTAGGAGAGTCACAAATCTAAACAGCATACAAACAACAAACTTACAACATTCAAAATTATCCCTCACACGTACATTAACAGTTCTCTCCCACCATGTAATGGATATTCTAATCTTCTAACAATTATTTACCGCAATACACGTTGACCGGAACCATTTCCCTTGCGGAGCATCAAGACCATAACAATCATCGATCTTTTTGTTAACAACTGGATAGTTAGATTTTGCCGTCAATTTAAATATTTGGCCTTTACAAACCTTCTGAAACGAATGGGCACTCAGTGGCTTCGGGTGACAGCGTTTCAGCTACAGTCAAATGACTTCGTTGAAAGATTCAAAGAAAGATTGAAGAATTCGCTTCATTCCATGTTCGTCAACGAAAATTCGAGAAAACAATTGCCAATCATTCTCATTGGTTTTGTAGACCATTCCCAGTAGCTGTCACAGGACATCACTAGCTCAGTTACCTTTTAGATCTAGCTCATCCATAATCAACAAACTTTTCTTCGGCCATTGCCCGAAATACACTTACAACTGGCCAGGCAACATTCCAGTACTCATGATACTGCACCAATCGACAAAGAAACTTTCCAGGTACACGTACCGAGGGATCTTATGGCAGTTAAATTTGTTTGGTTTATCTGTGAGGAACTCTCCTCTCCCCAACCCAGATACTCAGGTCATCATCGCATGCTACAACTCAACACCGCCAAAAACACGGCCACGATAGAAGTTAACGGCACTTCTCGAACAGTAAAATTGTGCAAATTAAATGCAAAGACAACGACACGACTTTACTAAATATGTTTTTTGTAACATCCTAATGCATATAAATATAAGGTCTACCGGAAAGTTTTGCTGTTTTGGAATAAAACAAAATAAAAATTTTTCTTAACGTCAATAAACTTTATTAAATAATATAATTGCCAGATTAATGACTTCTTGCCAGCGTGACGGAAATATTTTTATCCCATTTTCGTAAAATATTTGATCTTTTGATGCAAAAAATTGAGGCAGTGCTTGTTTTACATCTGCCTCATTTTCGAATTTTTTACTATTCTAAAAACTTTTTTAAGGACAAAAACAAATGATAGTCGAAGGGTGCTAAGTCCGGGGAATACCGTGGGTGAGACAGAATTTTCCTGCCAAGTTCTGCAATTTTTCAACAAGTCTCCAAAGCTGTATGTGACTTGGCGTTATCATGAAGGACTCAATTTTGTTCCGATCAAGCAGAGATGCGCATATGACGACTTGATCTTCCAAATTCTTCCAACTAAATTCATATGGTACCCATCTTGAATATTTCTAAACAAATCCTGTCTTCCGAATATGGTCAGAAATGGTTTTTTGAGCTGAATTAATTCTTTCTGTGATCTTCGAGGTTGTCAGAAAAGGATATTGCTCTAAAATAGTCTTAACAACATAGTTATCGATCAAAGATGGTCCCCCAGAACGTGGCTTATCAGAAAGATCGAAATCACGTGATTCAAATTTGTCAAACCATCTTCTACATGCCCTATCAGACACTACACCTTTTCCAAACACTTTCAATAACTTTCTACATGCTTCAAAAGCATTTCAGCCTTTACAGTGGCGTAAATGAACTTTATCAGTAGCTATGGGTATACTATCGTATCATACACACAAGACTGAATCAATTGGTGTCCGGACACTTCGTAACTTGACACTTTATCACGTGACACTTTATCAATTACATTTGATCACTTAGTCACTTTATCATTTGACACTTTGTCACTTAGACATTTTATCACTTTGCACACTTTATCAATAGATGTTTTATCACTTGGACATTTTATCACTTATTTTTTGAACACTACCTTTTGACACTTTATCACTTATAATATTTATTTAATATTTTTTTAATTTAGAATAATTTTGATGTTTAATATCAATAAATTAATAATTAAATTATAAACTTAAGTTTTTTTTAGTTCTTACACGATTTTTTGAAATTTGAAACGTATCTTCATGTTTACTGTGTTGACTGTATTTTATGCTTGTTTTTTACAAGAATTTCTTAGAAATGCATCTACCGTGTAAAAAGAGAATTGAGTGTATATATGATAGTGTTGAAAAGTTACTAGAACTCTAAATCTTAAATTTAAGTTCAGTTCATAAAAATTATTCTATCATTGGACTATATCACTTACGACATTAAAATCATTTAAATTACTTAATTTAAATTAATTTAAATTACTTACATTTCAAAAATAAACAAAGTTTGAAAGAAAGCAATACTACTAGCATAGATACATTATTAAAAATTTATTTTAAATAACACTTTTTTTTATTGAAGTCTCCATAATTAATTAACAGAGTTATTATTTTACTTTGAGCGAACATATATCAGAGGCAAGAGACGAATTGGACGTGGTGATATTTATAGTTCAGCAAAATATTCATTGGAAATATGAAATCAATACGAAACTGCAGTAGATGATGTTGCAAGGAAGATAAATACCGTCGAAGGATGGCATTATGGATTATTAGCATTGTTTCAATGTCATCATCCCACATTGTGGAAATTTATGTTAGGAATTGAAAAGAATATACAGATTCAAATATCTATGTTTCTTCAGGGAATTTCAGATACAGAATTTCCAACATCAAAAAATACAGAATTTGGAAAGAAAAAATAAAAAAGGCCGTTGAACGTTATAATTCCAGTAGAATTCTAATCTACTTATACTGTATTCCTCATTTGTCAAACATTTGATTATTTAATATATATTTGATAAATATTGTTGTTCAATAATTTCAATTTTAAATTCTTTTATTTCTGCAGTCTAAAAATACTTTAATTTTTTTAAAAAATTCAATTTTTATGTTTATAAAAAATTATAAGTGATAAAGTGACGAAGTGTCCCAAAATCGAATCAACTTGATTGTAGTTATTTTGCTACCTCAGTATGTTCACATTTAGTAATAAAAATAGTGGCAGACATTTAGCAAATAAACATATGCTGACATGTCGGAACATTAGTTGGTAGACACGGACAGAACTTTCCGGTAGACCTAATATATAATAAATATATAGATTCAGATATAAACTTGTTTAACGATTTCTTCCCTATTTTTCATGATGAGGTAGATCTTATATACACGAATAAGTTATACAATTTACTATCTGATTGAATACGTTGTCATTTTATGCAAAAAAAACAAATTTGAGAAAGTCACGCATTTATAGATTAAATAAAAAATAAATTCAAATTCGTATTTTTTACATTAATAATAAATATTTTTGGGTTCCTTATTAATTATAGTTTTTTGGCTATAACGTTTTCATAAGAGATTTTTTGATTTTCTGGACTCAAGGTAATCCACTCTTTATAATTTTCACGTTTTAAAAAAATAAATGTTTAATAGGTTAATGTTTGGAAAGGGCGCTTCAGTGGTCAGGCTAGTCATATCAACTATCAGCACCGAACCATTTAGTTAGAAAAATGTACAAAAAAAAAGCACTTGATTGAAATGAACGGAAAGCATCTATTCATGCGATACGCAGATTGTTTCATTAAAAGAGCAGTTTTACTACAGCCAATTAAACCGTTGATGATAACAGTTATATGTTTTATTTTGCTCGTAAATCTGACGTAGCGGTAAGCTATTGATATTAATTATCTATAAGTCCATTATGTTAGGGAATGATAACGCGGTTGTCAGTGATTTCCCCTAAATGGCAGAAGCAGCTGTGCCCAATCTTCCTCTATCGCTGTCACTGATTATGAATTTACGTATAAAAAATGACAAAACTTGGAGTCTGAGTTTAATGGTTGGTGACCGTCGACAAGTACAAAACCAGGACTCTTTCATAGATCTCACAAAAGATGAATTATACAAAGTGGTAGGTCTGTTGGAAGGTATCCAAAAAGGTAAAATATTCTATATCGCACCTCTGCAATTCTACAGACAGATGAACAATTTATGGACCAACCCAAACTCCCAATCGATTTGACGCAAATTTTCATTGTCTTCTTTCTAAATCCTGCTTAACTAAAGATAAAAGACGACAGACCAGTAAATTTGCCCCAATTTCTGAGTTGTGGGAAATGTTCATCATAAAGTGAAAGGCTAACTACATTCCACATTCCAACGTCACTGTAAAGGAAAAATTGATTACTTTTCGTCCTAGGTGCCTGTTCAAGCAATCCGAATCTATCCTGCAAGCAAAGGTTACATAGTTGGCAAATGAGTCTTTTTTACAGCATTTTATTCATTCCAATAAACAACTCTTTTCATGTACATGTATCCCACCAGAACCAATTTGCCTTCTACAAACAACCAATCTATCCATTAAAGACAATTTATATACAATCAAATAAGCTGAAATAATTTAGAAAGTCATTCATCAAAAAAAACGATTAAAAACAATCAAAATCAAAATAGAGAGACAGAAGAGATATTTGGAACATAAATAAAAATAATGACAAATATAAACATAAATATAACTTGAAATTTTGAAACATTCTTGATGAATCAATTATTTACTCACAAAATGCACTCACTCGTTTGAGCAGTAAGAGAAGTTCCTCCACGATATTTTACAAAGTATTCCAGTCTGAATATTCTCCCACAATTATTTTCACTATTTTCTATTTTCCATCCGATCATTCGATTAGTCGCATATTCCGATATCGGATCAAATAATGTGACATCGCCTGGTTCTACGTGTTCTAATATTAAATTTCTTTGTCTTCATTTATTTTTATCTTTACTTGCAGCAAAAGTCCTACAACAAATCTCTTCACTCAATTCACTCGATCCCGCACTGTTTACACTTCTCACAGATACACAATAGTGAGAACACATTTCCAGATTCCTCAATTTTATATATTCCTTCTCTGCTCGAAATTCTTTATTCTCCCTCCACTCAAATTTCCTCATTGAAACAATATAATAATCCGATTGACCGTGTTTATCCGTCTCAATTTGTTTATCCCACGATAATTCAATGTAATCAACGGATCTCGATCGACAAACAACATTTTGAGGAGTGATCGGTTCTGAATACAAATAAATAAATAATCTCTCACACAAATAATTCCTCAACTCGATAAATGAGTCTTCACAGAAATATTTTTCACTTCTCCAACAAAAGATTCATTAAAAATCGGAATAATATAAACAAAATATTTTTTATTCTGATGTAAATTATCGAATTGAGTCTCAAATTTGATCGATTGATCGACTGATCCGGTTGAGCAAGACAAATAGAAATTCTTTACTCGAATATGTAACTGAGATTGCTGCAATGATACAATGAATGATGAACACATCGTCAATGTCACTCAACATACGGATTGATCTTTCAATTGAATATGATATCGTTGACAGAGATGATCGGTGTTGTGTAACAGTGTTATGTAACCGATAATATTGGGACTGTATTGAGGACGATACCAATTGATACTGATAGAATAATTAGAGGTGTGGACAGTTCCAGTTGATACACAGCCGGTTCCTGAGGGAAACATACAACAATATAATTAATTATTGTTTATGTATTACCAGAATGAATATCAGAACATGATGGAATATCACAATGCTTCCAACCATCATTCCTGGGACACCAGGGTCGAGATTCACCTGCAAGGCTACAAATATTGGATCTTGTATCATTGTGATGAGAGTATTTATTTGAATATCTCCATTGTGTACAATTGTATCCATTCGCATCAGCTGATCTGATCCCGAAATAATTTGATTCATGTTGATAACAATCGGTTAAACAATCTGAATATAAAATTTTGATTGTTCATATTTATTGTGTATTATTTGTTTAGAAACATTAATATCTATTAAAAATTTTATTTATCCTTTTATTCATTCAAAAAATTAATAAATATTCTTTTCTCTATCATTTATTAATGATAAATTAAAAGTAATCAGAAATCATAAAAATAGGTGGTGAGCCCAATAAGTCGTGAGACTAATATAGAAATAATAATAGTAAAGAAATTGATACAGCCATATTTAAACTTCAATACATCTGGAAGACTCTAGGAAGTCAATGAAAATATAACGCAAAAGCTGTAGACAATCGTGCAAAACGAGAGAACAATAATGACCAGAGAGCTCACAAGACATCTAAATGTAACCAAAGGCACTCTGCATACGCTCCTCACTGAAAGTGGTATTCGGAAACTAGTTTCCCGTTTTTTGCCATGCTTTTTAACGGAGGAAATGCGACAACGACATTTTGAATGCTACTTGGAGAGTCTGCAGATCAGGACAAATGTTGGGGATCTTTTCAATGATAATATCATCACAGTTGGCGAGACACCATAGCCCATTTATGTTCCTGAATCTACAAAAGAGTCACTAGAATGGAAACTACCAAAAGAAAGTAGCTCACTGAAAATGCAGTCCTCGACTTGCCATCAAAAGGCTCTCATGCTCACGGTGTATTGGTACACATATGACATTATTCTGACTGACTTTGCTTAATCAGGCTTGATGATCAATAAATCTTACTACTCTAATACCATGCAGCAAGCAAGGAAGACATGACGCATGAGGAGAGTGGGTGATATCAATTTTTAACACGGTAACGCTCCCATTCATAACTGTAGCCTTTCCATGGCCACATTTGAGCATTGCTGGCTTAATTTGCTCCCCAATTCTTCATCCGGCCTAGATCTGGCTCTCTCCGATTTTTTCATGTTAAACAATCTAAAGAAACAACTGTGGAGCCAGGTGTTTGCCAACAAACATGATTTGATAGTCACCATAAAGAGTTTTCAGGGAAAAAAGCCTCCAGAATTCTTCAAAAACGCTTTCAGAAACCTCGTTTTTCACTGGGAAAATTTTTTCAGTGCTCAAGGAAATTATTTTGAGAATTTATGCCTATTTACAATGCTTGTTCTATATACAAAGTGTTTTGTTGATTTCTTAAGTCTTTCTATATTAGTCTCAAAACTTATTGGGCGCACCACGTACATTATAAAAATTAGTTTTTTATTAATAAATTAATATAGAAAGAACAATTAATAATTTAATTAATTGAAGTAGTAAGTATATACTCCCTCCATTCGAAAGTAAGAGTCACATTTCTCTTATGGATTTCCCAATGAAATGGGGTTCTTTTTTTCGGACAGAGGAGTAATAAAAAGTTTCGGCGATTACGAATTAATGTGTATTATCGAAACCCGACCCATTGGCAGGTAAGATACTTTTGCGAGTTTACGTATTATAATACACTATTTATATTGTGTTTTTGTTTTAAAAAATATAGGTAATTAGTCGATGTCATTTAGTTGATTAATTGGCAACCATGCGAAAATCAATGTCGTTATACGGACGAAAAGTTACGAGAGTCAAAAAATGTTTTCCAATTTGTCACAGAAAACCCACGAGCTGCTTATTCAGAATGATTGTTCTAGTGATGCAGAAGAATGGATACAGTCCACAAAGGATTTTGTTTCTTTTAACTAAATAGAGTTTCCATTCGTGTTTGACATGTTATTAAAAAAGGTTATCAAACAAATTTGGCAAGGGTTTTGCTCAACAAAGCAATCCATAACAAACGAAGAAACTGAACAGTGGTTCAGTGATTTGTTCACAACTAAAACGTCAATGGTTGAGAAGATTACATAATTATATATTTGTAGGTAGAAACTAAATGAGATATATCAGTGATGGTGCAAGAGCGGGCGCAGCGATTTTGTGGCTGCGGCACGCCGGCGACGGGGAGCGAGCATCCGGTCGAGGGGTCACATTTAAAATTCTCACTTCGAGACTCGGGTTGATGACG
>MQRK01245430.1:13502-36930 GCA_001938485.1 Girardia tigrina
TGGCAGGTCAAGAGCGGCTGCCCCATGAGACACACAAGTGTAAGTATCTGTGACGACCAACTTTTGAACTTGTTCGAGCCGTTCTGGCGTTGTAGATGTAGCTGGGCGCCAGACCTGAGAATATCTTTAATGCTTCTAGTCTGCTGAAATCGCTCAAGCACTGCCTTAATCGTCGTAAACTTAGAGGTGAGGTAGCAAAATGAAAATGCCACTGTCTTCGTACCTCTTTATAATTCTGGAATTGTGCATAGAAGACTTCCATTTTAATTCTCTCCTCAAGAGAGCGTCGTGTAGGCATTTCATTCATCTGTAAATAAATGAGAATAGTCAGTGTTAAAACATAAATATAAATTTTTGCGAAATAAAATGCCTTTCTAGAGATAGCTTAAAACAAACATCCTCCCCTTACTTTTGCAACACCCATTATATGAAACTAATATAAAACTTAAATATTAATATACATTTCAGAATCGTTGTTTCAGAATTACTTTATAAGTTTTTATTATAGAATTATATTATTACTTGAATACAATTATTATAACTTTGTGAATACTTTTTATAAGGAAGAAAATCAGATTATCACAACATGTTTACTTTTTTCAATATTTGATAAATAATATTTTTGTCGGCAAAATGGTAGAACTACAAATAACTTACCGCCAATTCAAAATATTAATGTAAATAATTATTATTTCCTTTTTCCTTTACCGAAAGTTTTATATTTAACAAATTCGAAAAGCCTTAACATTTTGAAATCTTAAAAAACTGTTTATTTAATCCTTATGAATCAGATAAAGTTATAAAATTCGACTGTATTTATTCTTGTGAAGCATAATAAATTACCAAATTACACTGTATTCACTCAGATTGTCATTTGTTCAAACATTTCAATCAAGTTCCGTCGATGAGATTTAGGATTGTTTTAGGTTTAATGGGAAGTCTAAAATTGAGTGGGTGGCAGTGATTGTGAGAAGTTTCATTTCAAAGATTAGTTTTTGATTGCCTGTTAATTGTTATTTGTATCATACGTCTCCGTTACCTTGTAAATGAGACATGATAGAGTAAACATATCGTTTTCTCAAATGTTATTTGAGACGTACCAGTTTTTGATTCGTAAGAATGCAATTAATCGTGTTTAGTATATATGTATTTAATGTATAAGTAAATGAAATAAATTGATTTTAATTAAATTATTTATTTTTAAAATACTTTTTCATTATTTTTAGTCCCGTGTAATGTGTTAGTTTAATACATGGTGTGATTTACCAGATGATGGGATTTATATATATTCCATTTCCCGATCAATTTAATTTTTTTTCAATGCAATTTAATCTTTTTCTCAGTCAAATGAAACTTCAATTATGAGTTAAAATTTTTATAACCGTACTCATAAATGCTTAATCCGAATAGAAACGCATTTTCAAAAATTAAAATAGAGATTAGATCATTGTTAGCGAGCTAAAACGAAGGATACCTTTCTGCTATGGTATTGTATGTAGTAAATACTGTTACTATCGATGATTGTGGTTGATATTTTAGTTATGTATCACAAAATATTAGGGTGAACCAAAAGTCTTTTCGTATATTTTATTAAAAATTTAAACATAATTTTACAACAAATAAAAAACATTTAAGTTTCAAAGTAAAGGCCATTTGAATCTATAGCTTGAACCCATCTATGGGCCAGTTGTGCGATCCCGCTGCGGTACCAATCCTTGTTCTTAGAAGAGAAGAACTGGTGACACCGATTTTCGACCTCGGTCATATTATTGAAGCTGCGACCACGAAGAAAGTGTGCCATAGAGCGGAAAAGGTGATAGTCGGATGGCGCAAGATCCGGACTATACGCTGGGTGTGGAAGAAGTTCAAAGGCGTCGAGATTTTTGATTTTTTCCTTTATTTGTTTGGCGGTGTGCGGTTTTGCATTGTCCTGTTGTAGAAGAACTCGCTTTCGATTGATCAAAGCAGGGTTTTTCTCGCAAAGTGCCGCATACATTCGATCAAGTTGAGCGCAGTAAAGGTCAGCGTCGATGGTACGACCATTTGAAACCAGCACGAAGTGAATCACGCCATCGAAATTTCACCAAACACACAAAAGTGCCTTCCTTGAGAAACGATCTCATTTCGCTACCGGTTTTGCCAATTTGTCCGGGGTCCAACCATTGATTTTGTTGGTCTGGATTACTTAAGTAAACCAACTTTTCATAGCAAGTTACAATTCGACGGAGGAAACGGTCATCTCGCGGATTTTCAAGCAATTTTTGACAAGTCTGGAAATGCTTTTCGGCTTGAATTTGTGTCAATTCATGAGGCACTTCTCGACGTCATCTATTGACCTTACCAAGAGCGTGAAGGTGTCGTAAAATGGATGTTTAAGGAATATCGAATTTAGTCGACAATCTGCGAGTACTTATTGACGGATTTGTCTCGACGGCTTCACGAATTGCTCCGGAATCTACGGTGATAGGTCGGCCTGAACGTGCATTGTCTCCAAGGTCAATGTCGCATTCGTTGAACCTTTTGACCCAATTTTGTGCAGTACGATTTGAGACCACATTATCGCCTTCAACTTCGCATATCTTTTTTGTTGCTGCAGTTGCGTTTAAGCCTTGTTTCCAGTAATGGCGTAAAATAACACGAATTTCAAAATTTTCCATGATTTTTCTAAAAGACCATAAAATTATATTAACGACTAATTAGAAGTTTTAATGTATATTGTGATAAAGTAGTTCAAGAGCTTTAAGAACATATAATACATGTATATAAAATATCTTTATTTGGTAATAAGAAACAATTGAACAAAAAGACGTAGAAAATACAAAAAGGCTTTTGGTTAACCCTAATATAAATAACGCTGCTGCAGACATTCCATCAAAGTACCCGTTCAGTATTCAATAAATTTGCACGGCTTTTATTTAGCCGTGCCATCGTTTTTACCGGGTTTTATTTTGTGCGGCCTCCCCTGACACCACTAGATTGGGTGAACGTTTCGGCCTCTCTTTATACATTATATAAAGGTATCATTCTTTCAAAATATTTTCATTGATAAAGCAATAATAATAATAATAAGTGTGTAAGATGTATCAGTTATATTCATTTAAATTTAATAAAAATTTAGTTATACTTTCCATATTAACTTTTCATAAAACATTCTACAGAGTCAGTATTTTTTGACGATGTGATTGTAAGTTCAGAAATATGATAACAAATAAGCGGATTAAGAGTCTAGAAATAATTTAATTGAATCATTATAGAAATTCTATATTAAAAATGAATCATATCAAACTCATATCAAGTTCAAATATTCTGAAAGGACTACTTCTAATTCATCTCCAGACTCTTATCTCACCACAGTTTTGATACTCATCGACTCAGAGTTTCTGAACCAGGCGACCAGGAGCCTCTTGTGGGGGTTGTACGAGACTTTTTTGACAAATTTTAAATGACAATTTTAGTTAAGATTTTCAATTCCAAAAAAATTTTGGTAGATGAGATTAAAAAGGTTAAGAACCACTGCTTTAGACGTACAAGGAAAACAAGTTTGTAGAATTGTCTTTTGTTCATTATATAAATAATTGAATCTTTATTGATAAATTAATATTAATATTAATCTCATTTTTACATGGGTCGTTTCATTTATAAATTAGGAAATAAGCAAAATAATTTTCATTAATTAAAGAAATATCGAAATAATAACTTAGTGAAATATAAGAATCAGTTTACAATTATAAATATTAAATTTTAATTTGAAAGTTTTTACATTAAATTTGCCGATATATTCTTTAGAAAAGGATCATCATAACCAAACAGTTTTTTTTCGAAGTCACTTCTCACTTAACTTTATATCAGATAAAAGATGTTTTGTGCTAAAAAGAATCATAGACAACTACATAAATAACATGAATGACATATTAGGTACAGATAAATTTACTAAATTAAATCTTAAGGAAAATAGTAAACCGTTACCAATGAAGAATGAAACAGAATTGAAGAATATACTAAAACATTTTCTTGAGAATAAGTTTATTAATTAAAAATTCGATAAACTGTTGACATATCAGGGTTCACAACCAGCTCAATTATATGGGCTGACTAAAATACTTAAAGCTGGTTATCCACTCCTGTATTTTCAATGATAGAGACTGTACAGAATAATGTCTCAAATGTCTTTGATTCATTATTTAATCCTTTTCTAATAAAATAATCAATTGTTAAAGATGATTTACTTATTATTGATCCGGGGTATATTCTTAAATTTGGATGGGCGATTTGTCCCCCCTGATCTAATGTCATCTTTTTATGGCAAATATATTTTTGAATAATTATCGCATTCTAATATTAATTATAAACCTTAGCTGAGATTTTGGAAATTTGATTTAATATTGTGGATAATCGGTGTGGTTCTACCTTTCATCATGGTCGTTGTTGCCATTTCGCTAAAGTGGATCGGATTCAATGGATATTGGTGAGTGAGAAATTAATTAAATTAATTTATTTAATTGATTTATTTAATAAAACTTTATGCATATTATGAACAGTTTTTTTAAATTTGAACTTCGCCAAAATAATTTACTACTTTTTAAATTTGTAAGTTTTAAAAAATTCAATAAATACAAAAGGTTTTAAAATTAAAAATGATCTTTAAAGAAAAACTAACACAAATTAAATACCTATATAAAAATAAAAAATTTTTACATTCATAACAATTGATATATTTTAATAAAAATACTTTTTATAATTATAAAAAAACAACAAAGCCATTTTAATTTAATATTTTTATTCGAAAACATGTTTCACCACTTTGTGTCATCGTCAGTTCTATAAGAAAGTAAATCAATCAAAAACACAATTGGGTATGACATGAAATTTAGTCTACCAGTTTAAATGTCACAAGTGTGAATCCTTGTACATTGGAGAGACGAATCGTCTCCTCCGTACTATAATCACTGAACAATCAAGTAGAAAAAGCTCTATTTTATTTGTCTAGGTATTTACTATCCGCTTTTTTTCTACACAACATTCTACAATAATTTTAACCGAAAAAGTAATAATTTTACAATAGAAAATGATCATGCCAGTGGGTCCTGTCTTTATTTTTAACAAATGTTTAAATACCTTTTCATTTAGAAAATATGTACCATATCTTTGTAATTAATCAAAAAACTGAACATGTGTTGTCTGAAAAAGAGTGTGAAATATTGTTAGGGTTTCGAAAAACACATATGAACACTTTTGATAAAATATTTTGTAGAAAAAAATTTAAAATAATTCTTTTTGTAAAATTATTGATTTCAAAAACAAAATAATATTTAGTTTAACAAAATTTGGAATTTAAAATTAAAAATATTTTAGTCTTTATTGTTTTATTTTATCAATTTTCAAGGCTGATGAAAACTACTATATAAACAACAGCAAATTTAGTTTAGTTTGTCCAAAAATTTCTCTTAACCAAAACAAAAACCAAGGAGTCAAGTAAATTTGTTAATAAAAATTATTTTTATTTATTATTCTTTTAAAATATTTTTTTAAACAAAAAGTATCTCGTATGGGAGAAAAAGGTGTATTTTAAAAATCTAAACTATCGTTCGTTTTAGAGATTCACAGTTTTTACTATAATCTGTTAACTCGTACGAAATATTGTTTTGTGTTTTGTTCTGTCATCAAGAATTGAATTATTATTATTATTTTTGACTTGTTAATTTTTGTTATTTGAAATAAAGTTTCATAAAAGAATTTGTGTTCATTGTCTATATATTTATGTTGGAAGTCCTTACTGATTAATTCGAGTCAGATTAACGATTAAAGATTTGTGTTTTTGAAAAGTAAATATTTAAGATTAAAGATTTTAATACCCAACAATATTACCAATTTTGGGAACAAAAAGATGTGTAAAAATGCCTTTACGAGTTAAGTGAATAAGTACCAATTTGTCTCCTGTCTTATGAATAACATTTCCTGAACTCCTTTATTTCAAATTCTTGTTTTTAAGAGACCATTCGCTGATATTTAACGAAAATATAAATTAAAAATACAAGTAATGTCACTATTAAGAACTCACAAATAATTTTCCGCAATTTTATTTTTATCACAGTTTAAATTATTTTTACGACGACTTTCATTATATCTTTCGCAATTCGATGTAAATCTAATTTTAAAAGAATTTAGATAATAAATCGTTTTAAAAAATTATTCGAATAAATTTTCATTTTATACATTAAATTATTTTTAAAGATTTTATTTTTTTTAAACTTTACTTAAATATTTCTTTTCAATAATTTTCACTTGAAGTTATTTTATTATTAAAATAAATTCATTTAAAAACATTTATTTAATCGATTTCAAAATTCAGTTTAAAATAATTTGCTTAATTTATTTATTTGATTTTTTCAATAACATCTTACAAAATTATTAATTTCTTTTTAATAATTTATATTTTTAAATATCTTCTGTTGTAATTTAAAATGTAAATTATGACGAACATCAAAATATCGATTTTTCATATAGGGAGCAAGAAACACATTTCCAAATATGAGTTCTCTTAAAATATTAATAATTAACTTAAGTTATATTAATTGATGATGTGAAGAATTTTTAAATTTTTTTGAGGAATTTATGTTAAGAGAACTCAACATACTCATTTCAATATAGAAAATTTAAAACATTATTCACATCATCAATGAATATAATTTATTAGTTCATACCAGAAAGAATGAGACTTTTGAAATGTCAATATCATTTTTAACGAGCAATGTAAAAAACAACCCTGTGTAATACATTCATTCATAATCACCATTCTTCTTTATAATATTAGAGAGGCATTGTATCAGTTTTCCCATCTCAGATGACCATCGATCAGCAGAAATATTTTTCAGTTCTGATGTAATGAATTGATGTAACTCATCTGCAGATTGAAAATTGGTTTTGTGTCGCTGATCTTCCAAGTAAAGGTGTATAAAGCGATCCAAGATGTTATAATCAGGGGAATATGGTGATTGACGGAGCAAGGTCGCATTCTTGTTTGAGAGAAACATGGACATCACTTTGGAAACATGAGGTCTCGCGTTGTCTTGCACGAATATCATGTTTCTCCAGTTGAGTGGAAACACATGTCGACTAAACTTCTTCTTCATATTAACAAAAAAAAGTGACATAACGCTCCTATTCATGCATTCTCTCTCCTGCAGCAGTTCGCAATGATATTTTCCAGAGAAGGATACTGCGATGACAGACATGATTTTTCTGTCAAACTGGCTACTCTTCGCGACATGAATGGGTTCACTGCGATCACCATCAGGGGAGACCCTGCAACGGTTGCTTCTTTTCTTGCCAACAGTTCTCATGTAAAACCACTTCTCATCCACCATCACAATATGTTCATGTTGGTGTTTGCTTTTCAAAATTTTCAACCATTCCTTTGCAGCAGTGACACGATTAACTTTTTGATCATTTGATAATGCATGAGGAACCCACTTACATGCAACAGACCGAAAGCCCAAATGGTCACTCACAATACGCTGAATAGTTCCATGGCTGAGGGATGTCTCATCTTCAATTTCATCAATGGTCCCTGCACCATTGGCGTTAATAATTCCAGAGACCAACAGAATGTTTTCAGGGGTTGTTTTTGTTGATTTTCTCCCGCAGTTTTCCCAAGCAAAAGAAGTCTTGCCATTGTCAAATTCAGTTATCCACCAATACACTGTAGATTCTCCAACATTGTCAGCACCATGAACAGAGATAATTTCCTCATAAATTTCACTTCCCGTTATGTCGAGTGAATAACAGGAGAAGATATAGAAACGAAGATTTTTTCGATTTTCCGCCATCGTACAGACAAATAAATCAACCAATATTCAAACAAGTATTTAATAAATATTTTCTGTCAATATTTTAACTATTATATATTTTTACTCTTTATATGTTACTATATACTGCGCATGTAATTTCCGCCTTTACAGATCACAAGCATAGAAATATAACATCATTCTCACTCTTTCTGGTACGAACCAATAAGTTAATTATTAATATTTTTAAGAGAACTCATTTATTACAACATTTATTATAATTACAATTTAGATCACTTTTATGACAATCCGTAGTTGAATTTTCGCTCATATTCATCAATCAAAGTTTAATAATTTTCATCCAAAACTCTGAAATAACTTGAGCCTACATATTCTTTTAAAAATATTTACTACAAATGTTATTGTTTAAAATTAAAATGACTATTTATCATTTAAAAATACTGATTTGATTTAGCAATTTACAAATTTACAAATGAAATTGATAAAATCATTTTAAATTTACAATTATAGTAAATTGAAAATAAATTTGAATATTAAATTTAATTTTGAAAAAAATAGTTTCAAATTATAAGAAGTAATATATTGATCATCAATCTGATTAGGAGAGACAGTCTTAAATCAACACACAGCGTTCAAACACAAAACATCAACATTTCAAATATTCGCCACAATATTATCAAATAATAGTAATTCATGAATTGTATTAATGAATCATCACTAAGAAATTGAAAACTATAAAAAAGGGTTTCTTTGATAGCGACCATAAACTTTCTTTAAGGTGAGTCAGTTGGAGGAAGAAAGAACTAAGATTTCGACCGCATATTGAATAAAAAACTGAAAAGAATGTTGGAAACGGAAAGTCGAGAATTAACAGAAGAAAGTTTTCAATGAATTTTGAAGAGATTTTAAAACAAACTGAAATATAACTTCAGAGGTTAGACGAATTAAAATGATCTTTCCTTAGTCTGTTTTAATGAGTTTAAATCGTGTACTCTTTAGTATCGGTTATACCTTGAGGTGATAGGATCACCGAGCTCCATTTAAAAATTTCTGTTTTTTGTGAATCTCATGTTTTGAGTATTCTTTCTATACTTATCAATTTGTAATTATTACAACTTGATTTTCGTGTTAAATTTAGCTATAGTTAAAATTAGTTTTACCACTTTTCTCCATATGATATTTTTTTATTATTTTAGTACATAAACATGTGTAAAAAGAAAGAGATATGTTATATGCTATATGTCCCACTTCTGTAAAAAAGTCAGTGGCACCGCGCATTCCCAATCGGTCACTCATATAAGTACTAATAAAGTTGTATTGAGTAACACATATATCTACAGGTCCACACACAGGGAGAACTCTGGAGAACTGGGATCACAATCCAGATACAGTGCGAATATCACAGGTATGCTAAATAACGTGTCTTTTATGACAAAGACAAATAACAAAACACCGATATCATAGTTCATTATGTACATATTTACAAAGTTTATTTGTTATAAATAGTTGGGGATAGCATAAGTCTTCGCTCATTTGTGATGTTTGATCGAGAGGGAGAAACGAATGTTTATTTTCTTTTTGGTTCTGAATCAGGTTTGAAGTTGAGTGAGTTTGAAATTGCCGTTGATCAGGATCATCATCACACTCATTTTGTTCGGCAGCTGTTGACGGATCATTTTGAATCTTTATTGGTTTTCAATCAGTGTGCGTCTTTCCAGCTCTGACGATAAGCGAGAGTCACCAGATCTCGTGCACATCTTCGTCATCAGTCGATCGTCAGTCAGATGATCTCTGAATTAAAGTTATTCGCTTCGCAGCATGGAAGAAATTTCCATCGAGATATAGATAAAAAGATTGTATATACTGAGTATATGTAGGTATATCATACAGAGATTTTGTAGTGTATTAAATTTTATATAAGAATATATATATATATATATATATATATATATATGTGTGTGAGTGTGTGTGTGTTAAAGATAATATAATATGGATAGATTGTAATAGGTGTTTGTGTGAACACGATTTTTATAAATACTCAGATATGATAATAGTTGATATAGTAACAGTGGAATGTCAACTGTTTGTGTAAATAAAGAATTATTACATATAAATGAATATATAAATATGACATGGATATTTTACAGCGTGCAATGTAGAAATAATAGAGATAATAGAAAAAGAAGAACTATAATATGAATAATTTTGTATTATATATAATTTTGGCATGCTTTTTATAAATAAACTATATTATAGTAGGCTATAATCAGATTATTCCTGGCCGAATAATTCGTCCAGTGCTTCCCAGTCAACATCTGAGTCGATCTAACCTTCTGGTTTACGATGTATGCAATCCAGGAGTGAGATCTCGACAGAGTTTTCGGGCACAGCCAGGGTCGATGGACATCAAGGATGAAATGTTGGGCATGATGCCATCTCGATGGAATTGCCAATGTGCATTTGTCCAGCGAATATTTGTCAAAAAACAATGGCGTGCAACGTGAAAAAATTGTGTGGCTGTGAAACACTAGGGATCGTAGTGTGTCGGTGCTAATGCGTGGCCAGGTGCCAAGTGTTCCCACTGCTGTTGTTAGGACCTTTACTGACCATTTTTGCATCACTCCATTTATCTTATTTGCCAGGTCCTTGTAATAGAATATGTTGGCCTCATCACTACGGTCGATGCATGTGTCAGTTTGGTAGGGGCATTTCACTTCAACTAGAAGAATGGTAGAGTTTCTTGGGAATTTGACGACGAGATCTGGTCGAAGCTTACTACCAGTAAACTGAAATTCAGAATCCACGGTCACTTCAGCATCTGTGTGCATTCTGATTTGTGAGGTCAGGAAATAAACAATGGAGTTATGCCGATAGGTCTAAAAGACTTTAGAATTTTCGCAACAGACAAGGACATGAGGAAGGTCTTCTTGTTCAAGCTTACAACGACGACAGACTTCTTTTAACTTTTTCCCTGGTATCGCAAGCACTGGAAGTGTAACAGTGTTGCATTGATAAACAAGATACAATTCAGAGATTGTCAATTGACCCGAGTATATGACAAATTTGTTGATTAGGGACTCAGAGATTAACTTGGAGAAGCGGCCAGCACTTTTTTGATTATTCCATTTATGAAACCAGGACTTCTTAAATAGTATGTGCAAGCATTTGGACGTCTCTCTTTGATTGTTGAAAGAGATGATGTACGACGTGGAGTTGGAGCTCGATATTATTTGGTTGATATATAAAAAGACTTCACCATCAATCAATTTAAACTCGACGTCAGTCTGGTGCAACTTGTGCATTTTCCATATCGCGTATTTGACTCGGGACCACCAGCAATTCGTAATATCATTCTGGATCTTCGAGTTGAGCTAAATAAATGCTTCTTCGATCGAAACAGGGAAAAGGGAAAGTTTTCCAGAGGCAGCTCTTATTAGGAAGGAGAATGCAGCGTCTCGCGTTATCAGATCTCAGAAATTAAAGACTTGAATGTTCTGAGTCAGGGATTGTGCAAGATATTCATCGAGAATCGATGTTAGTCCAACACCACCAAGATCCCTGGGTGAGTATAAATAGGCGTTGGTGGTTGATGGGTTGAGACCAAGGTTTTTCATATCAAGTCGGCGAATAACGCGTTCCAAAGAATTCCGATTTCTTCTGCTATAAATCTCACTGATGGGAAGGAGAAAGTTCGAAAAGCAAAGATCAAAGCCGAATAGATATGCACGGTTTTGGCATGGAGCTATTGTACAGGGGTGATGCAGGATTTTGAGATTGCAGTATACTCATTAGTCAATCTGTCGAAGAGAGCTGATGGTGTCGATGTGGTAAAGTGGCCAAGAGTTGTGCCAAGTTGTGGACGTTGGTTGCTTAACTTCGGAGATCGGACGAGATCCGGTGTACCCAACCATGTATGGCCATTGATAAAATTATATCAGAAGTGGGATGTTATATGTTATATATAACTTATATAATAGATTCTCAATGTCATATGGTCGTGACGGGGACAGGAAATTTTTAAAAGGAAAACCATTGTGAGGACAAAAGTTCAACAGAAGAATGGTTTAAAAAATTGCTAAAACTTTAAAAAAATGTTCATCAAAAATATTTATTGAAAATTGGATCGATTTCAGTAATCATTTGCTACCACATCTTTTAGAAATATCTCAACGGTTTTTATATAAGTTTTTAGCCATTGACTTCTTCAGCTGCCGCAAATGTCATATCATTTTAAAAAAAATAAGTATGAAAAAAATGAAATCAAAATTAATATAACTGAAATATATCAGTAACCGATTATATGGAATTCTATTACTGTAAATGTTTATTAGGTCGTTTTTAGTAGTATAGTTTTTCAAAGGTTAGTATGTGAATTTGCAAAGTCACTTTTCCTTCATTTGTTTAATGCTTAGACTCTGAGGAAGCGCGGATATTTCTAAAGAGAAAAGAGTTCAGATTGCATGAGTCGAAATTTAAGCAAATCAACAAATTGAAGAGGTTCATTCAACTACGACATTTTTAAAATGCTTCTTATTCTGATCCAAAGCGAACTACAACAGCTCGGACACTTACCGTTATTTTTTAAGTGACTACCCTGCAATTCAACTAAGCTGCTAAGAAAATAAGTGTTTAGCTGCCTTTTTAAACTTAAAATAAGGGAGTCTGAAAGGTAACTTCAGTTCTTGAATAAAAAGGAGCTTAACAGTTTGGTATTGTGTGGCACATAATGACACTAAACACCAAACCATTAGATTATCATTTTAGTTTCTCATGAGAATCAATTTAATCAGTTTTCACCATTTCACCGCTCTGTCCGCAGATAATCTAATGCACGATTCAAGTTGCAGCATACTTAAGCAAATGTTTGAAACTCTCTTTTGATTATTATCTCAAATTCCTACTTTATATCTTAACCTAAAAGTATTCACTTGGTACCTCTAACCATAATTGTTATTGTTAAAAGATATCTTTCAGTCATCAATGAGCTCTTAAAAAGATCAATGAAACTTTTACAGTGAATCTTTGTGCTCGACCTGGTTCCACGCAACCAGGTAAGAAAGGTTTAAGACTAATTTCAGGCGGTTAATAAAGTTGTTCTTGATTTAACCGACAGGATACGCACTTAAATAATATAGAGAACCTGTGATAAAGATGAAGAAAAATTTGCTACTTTGAAGTTGACCTAAAACTTAAAATATAACATAAGGGAAGTGTGGAACTACTTCCTTCCAAATATTAGACTGCTTCCCATTAAGACGTTACCATTGAGTTTGTGTCAGTATAGAAATAACTTGGGAAATAGGGTGTAATTTTGTTGCCAGTTCAAATAGTTGAAACTTTCAGACTCATTTTAATTTGTCACTGTTTTATTTTTCATTCTTTAATGCTTTAATGTTCAAACGAAATTTTAGTATTAATATTTCGGACAGCGAAATCATTCTCTTATCTAAGATCATAACAGTGACTTGCTTGCCATTGTTCCTATGAACAACCTCATTGCTTGCCAAACAATTTTGATAAGAATTGCGGGGAAAGATTAGGAAAGCGAAAATAAATAAATTATCTGATTTTATGATATAATATCGAATGAGATTTCGTTGATTATTTAATATGAATTATAAATAATCAACTCTGTTTTGTTTGGGTTTTGTTGAGAAAAAATAATTTCTATATTTAAAAGTAAACATTTCAAGACTTTATATTGTTCTAAAAATAATAACTATTTATAAATCCTATTTTACTGATGATTATTTTTCTGAAATATGTTTAATACATTTTATAAGAAGAATTATGGCATACATTCGGAGTATAACTTTTTTTTGGATTTTCCAAGAGAAAAAGTAATACACATTGTCTTACTGTTGGGAGCGTTGTTGAGTTCATAAAATTTTTAAATTTACAATCTTATCAAATTAAGAAGTAAACAATTACATTCCGTAAAATATTATTATATATATGTTAAAATAAGATTTTCAGAAATTTAATGTAAAAATTAATTTATGTAAGAAAAATAATAAATTTTACGATAGGTTTATTAAAAGATTTATGCAAAGATTTATTATAAAGTAAAAAAGTTAATTTCGAATTTGATGAAAATATTTAATTGAAATAAAATCAAAAGTAATATAAAGTTTAATATTTATTTGCGAAATGAAAATAAACTAAACTATTTTTAGTAACTTATTTTACACGATTAAATCGATGTAAATTAAAAATGTAATTATAATTTTCTTTTTGGAAATTTTAATTGGAATTAAAATATAATTGTAAGACAATTAAATCGATTTAAATGAAAATGCGGTTTAATTTTATTTTGGAAAACGTAATTATTAATGGAAATATAATTTTATTTTTTATGTAAAAAAGGGGTAATTTAAAAGTTGTTAAATTAAACAAAATTGCGATTTTAAATTCTATTTTCAAAATATTATTAAATCCAAAGTAATTTTTAAAACTATTATGAAAACGGAATGAAAAATGTTATTGTATAGAATAGGGAAATTTAATTGAGAAACAGGTAAATTTAAAGGTACAATAAAATTGAAATTTAATAAAAGACGCAACAAAATCTTTGTGACAAAATTTTAATTCACTTCATAATTTTTTATTAAAAAAAGTATAGAATTTTAATTCGTAAAAAATACAATAACCATATTTATATTTTTATCAATTCTAATTTATAATGGTCTGTAAAAAGAAAGTGCAAAAGTTCCTCGGAAATATTTTTTTAAAAAAACTCAAATTGTGGTAGAAATAAAGTTTTGTATTAATGACAACGTCTTTTGATCAAAAACTCAATACTTACAATGACGCATACGCAAATCTAACGTGTTTTAATTCCGCATTGAAATGCAGTATGTCATTCAAAATTAAATCGTTGAAAAATAGTAAACTTAATTGAATAATTGGGAAAATGTTAGCATCATTTTTTGATCCAGATTAAACATGTCGAATTTCGTACCATGAAAAGCATCTTTTCGAAGGCATAAAGTTTTTGCTTTAATCATAAGAAAACTGTATCTGATAGTTTCCGTTTTCCTCAAGAAACTTATGTTGATTATTTACCAACTCAAAAAACCTTCAGAAACTGGTTGAAACAAATCATTAATTAGTTACATCTTTGCTTTTTGATCCTGTAATGTTATATTTTGTCTCAAAATAGCGATTGAAAATTCATTGGCAGATTTGTAGAATAACTTAAAAAAAACATAAAGTAAATAAGATTCATGTTATTTGACTGATATATTTTGTTCAGGTGTGGTATAAAACCTGGCATCAGAGGGTTCGCAATAATCAACATGATCTACACTGGGTCTATCACATGGATAAACATTCTTCTTTCAATATTTACGTATACAAATATTTTTATTAAAATAATTCGTTCATCTCTCAGAGTTCGAAGAATAAAAAGAGAAAAACTTAATGGAAAAATTATGACATCAGAAAGTAAAAGGGTGACAGTTAAGTTTATCATTTTTGTCCTCGCTCTATTTATACAGTGGTTACCATTATCTTTGTATTTAATTCTTGATGCAATTGGATATAATGCTGAGTATTCCATATTGCTATGTACAGTCATATTCTCCAATCTTGGTGGGCTCTTCAATGGGACAATATACCTTTTGTTTAGAAGAAAAAAATCTAAACCATCCTTTAGTGACGGAACCAAAAAAACATCCTTAAATCAGACTAAATCAGATTCAACAGAATAGTTTAGCACATGGAGGAACTATTTTATTAAACTAGAAACTTTCGTATCGCTATTATTATAAACAGGAATGGACCGCATTTTCGATAGGGATCGGAACATCCCCTAAATGTATGGAAGTATATCATATAATTCTAATGACCTAATCCCCAACTTGATATATGCATCTGCATTTATCATTCTGTGAACATTTGGTTGATAAATGTTTGTTTATAAAATCTTGTATATTATGCTGTATAATTAAAAATTGTATTCTATGACTTTCAGCCGGTGTTCCGGGAACAAAAGTCCCACAACAGGAGATGTACGTAGTTGATCTGTAAATGTGTACTATGATAGCTGAAAAAGATTTTATGTTTTATGTTGTAATATAATAGTTGACTTTACAGTTATTCGGTTTTCTAAGACATGTTATAAAAGACATTTTAAAAATAATAAAAAACATCGGTTAGGGAAGATGAAAAATTATAAACTATTCAAAATATTGTCTTACAAAGCAAAACACGTTTATTTCTAAGAAATGGTAAATTTAACTTTAATTAAAATATTTTCTAATCTCAACTGTGACTTTCGACCATCTTTCTGGCAATTTATAAATTCCATCGAAAAAACTAGTTTGTCTTTTGATTCGATCCATTCATTGATCCATTGATTTATGTCTTTGGATATTCTGAAGTGCTGGTCTTGAAGAGTGCTTTGCAGTGATTGTAGCGGGTCTTTTAAAAATCAGGCTCAATTCGGTGAATCTAATAGAGAAGGCATTCGATAGAACTTCCCATTTTTCTGCTTTCAACGCATTTAATTTTTGTTTTTGATCTAAGACTGAGGATTGCGTTACGCTATGGGGGATAGAATATAATGTTTTTTGTTCAATACATGGTCCAAAGTTATCAAATGTTAGGGATAACGTTCAGCCAAAATAGTTTCATTCAGTTTTAGCAGCTCAGTACATAACGCCTTTCTGATTACACTAAATATATAACATAGCCTTATTTCCATTAATATTTCATATTGCTGTTGATAAAAAATTCTTGTTTCATTGTCAGTGCCTTTTTGCTGCAAGATAGTCTTCATTTTAGAAAGAAAATAATTAAAAATCGTAAAGTTATTTTCAATTTGGGCTTCATTTTGTATCCATCTACTTCTTGATGAAAATATTCAATGTCACTTAAGTTTACCCATGGCTGCATTAGTGACATTCATTTGTTTTTCAAGTTCTTTCTTCGTTGGATTAGATATTTTCTTCTTCTTTTTTTCCAGTCCTTCTTTTTTTAATTACTTTAGTTGAGAAAAAGGTGTTTCGTCACTAGCATGACAACTTGTATACCAATTTTGACAAGAAGAGGACCACAAAAACTTTCAATAGCTTCGTTTCTTCTGATTAGGCCCAAAAAGTATTGCTTTCGAAAATGCTGTTTTATCTGAAAGAAATGAGATATGTTTACACGAGAAAAAATATTATTAACGCCTTCTAGATTATTTAATTATCAATGCTATTATTCATTTTAATGCGGCCTTTCAATACTTTTAAGCGGCGCAGATGTCATTGTAAAAGAATGTTTATTAAAAACGTCAGTAATGTATTGTAAAATAATATGTTATACACATAATAAGGAATGTAAAAAATAATGGCAATTGATATTCATTATTAAAAAGTGAACGCCATTTTTCACAATTTATTTTCGTAATTAATTTCGGCGGATTACCCGCCATCTTCAGACTAAATTAACACTGGCTTTTTGCAGCTTATATATGAGAAAGGTGATTATGCAATCAATCATGTAATAAAGGCTCTATTTGAAAATGTTTAACAGAGAAGTTGAGTGTGAAGCTTGAATATTAATTTTTGGATCCATGAATCTTATTTAAAAGGCATCACACGTTACTCTCTCCCAGTAATTTTTAAAATTATGTTCGGCAATATTGCTCCCATTATCCCATTTTTTATACACATAATATTAAAAGTTTATTTCAGATTATATTTGCAGATCCTATTCATTTCCATACAGTTTGTCTTTTTCCCATTCTTTTAATTAGCTTACTTTCTATATATCTATCCATGCAATTTAGAAACCTATTTTTTACGGCTTTTTACACAATCAATTTTAACTAAACTTTGCACACTTACTCATTCTCGATGACAATAAATGATATGTAAAAATCTTTTAAGGTCTCTGAATTGATAAAAATGACAAAATCGGCGTTCCTGAACAATATTACTAGAAAAAAAACTTATTATCAATTATAAGTAGTTTATATTACGCAAATAAATAAAATAAAAAATAAATTTTCAAAAATAACAAAAAACAATTTATAAAAATTCTGTTTGCCAAGTAGAAAATTCCTAATAAAGTTTAATTTGAAAAAACAATTTTTAATGATCAAATTTATTGAAAATATTAATTATGAAATCTTGATTCAGGTTCTGAAATTTTTGCTAAGATCAAGAGCATTAAAAATAATTACAAAATGTTAAAGTCAAAGTGCAATGATAATTTACTAATACAAATATTTGCCGTTCATCAAAGTATGCACCTTTTTATCTGACTCCATGATTACCTCAGTTACTCATTCTCTACCTGCGTTCCTGGGCGACACCGAGTTTTATTATTGAGGTTAAAATTATCTTTCACGAATTTTCTGAGCAAATTCGAGACCGTCTGCTGTGTAGTAGCATTGTTTCCGAATACACTAATGAAGTTTCGCATGGTTTCTGATTCTGAGGTTCCACGTAGGAACTCGTACTTCATGATAGCTCAAATTTCTCTCTTCAGTTTTTTAAAATACTGATTATTAAACCAAGTTATCAATAATTCAAATTAATTTGAATTGATCTGTTTAATAGCCAAGATACATAGCAATCAAACAATAAAAACGGATCAACAAAAGTTTAAGTCATTATCAAATTATAACTATTTGCATTTATTGTAATCATGCCTACAAATTTCATACTAGACAACCTAATATCAACAAAGCTCCTTTTAAATATTCTTATTGAAACAATATAAATTATAAATTTTACAAATTTAATATATTTTCATAAATAATAATATTACTTTCCCCTCTGAAAATCGAGGATTATTAGGTGTTGGATTCCTGGTACTTCTAATTGAATATTTGGTTTTTTAATTACGGATTCTTTTCCAGAACTAAACAATATATTTGATGTTTAACCCAATTAAGCCTTTATAATTATAATTTTTAAATTAATTATAATTTTTTGTCAGTACATTCCTTTTTTTGTGTATGCACCACATGAGTAATTATAATTTACCATTATTTTATTTATTTTTTTTATCGGTGAGTAAAGATATTCGTTCAGTCTTATATAAATTCGCCCGGTTGGTGGTCTGTGCCATGGTTTTTACCGGGATTCTTTTCGTGCGGCATATACAGCCACTATTAGATTGGGTGATCGTATTCGCCTCCCTATATACTTTATAACCTTAATCCTCATTCTCTGATGTTTCTTCATCAGTGGATGAGTACTTATCATCATCGTCAAGTTGCTGAATGTTTTTTGCACGTATGGCTTGAGCAACTCATCGAGAACTGCCGAGTTGAAATCTTTTGCACCTGTTTCCATTTGGGGCTTATCCTTACTGTTTGGTTCTTCCATTATCAGTGTGAAGTCCATGGGTATAGAGTAGAGAGTTCTCCTCTCTCATCTCGATCATATTAAGTCTGCGGATCGCAGTGCATCTTCCATATCTTGGAAATGCCCATTAGGCAGAAGAATATTTGACATTGAATATCGAGCATGCTATTGCAATTTTCCTTATAGTCTTTGACGAGATTTTTAGACTTATCATAATAATTGTGCTTTGGCCAAGTTCTAATTCACCCTACCAGGAGGGTGTGGAGCAGTACAGTTGTATTCGGCATGGCCTTTCTTATTTGATTTATTGGTTGTTTTATAGCCAAGGACTCGTAATGATCCAAGTTCTTGGTATTGCTTTGTACCATATTTTTCTTCGTGTCATATGAAAACTTGACATCTATGAGGTGCAGAGTGTTCTATCCTTGCACCATTATTTGCAGGACTACCCGTTGTTGTGACGGAACATAGGTAGACAATGTACCTATATGTATTTCACAATCTAATTGTTGTGTAATTTGTTCTGCCGCAAAGTACATGACTGCGTTATGTCGGTACTATTAAAACTCCGCACAATAAGGACATTCGGTCAAAACATGTTCCAGTGTTTGCTTATTGTGGGGACATATTCAACAGTGTCCGCCATTAATACGAATACCATATCGGTAGTTGACGGGCACTGTATATGTCATTTCCCCGTGAAAAAAAGTACCATTTTATCTCTTTCCAACTTATTTAGTTTTTCTCGCTCTCTTTTAAGACACGAAATATAATTAGTGAAATTTAAAAACATAAATAAAATAAAATCATTCTATTAAAACAATGATTTTATAAAGCTAAAATTAAAATTAACAAATATAAAATTACAAAAAATCATTATTCCAAAATATCAAATTAGCATTCACAAAACTCAATAAGATATACGTCATTGATCAAAGATAAGAAGTCTGTCTGAACATTTTCACGGGTACTTATCGGTAAATTGTGCAAATATGTAAAATCCTAAGTTGTTTATGGTAATTCGTGGTTGACGTTTGGTAACAACAATAAACTTGTCACCATCGGCGAACAAGACGGCAAATTGGTCAATGTCACTGACTACTGTAAGTTAATAAGCCACAAAGTATGAGGTGGAATATATAAAATTGTTTGAGATTCGAATGAAAATCAGTAAAATAAAGTGGCTCAAAACCTGTGAACTCAAACGATAGACTCAGCAACTCTATATTTATGTATAATTACATTTAGGCAGTACAAGGCAGAATTGACGGAGTGAAAATGATCTGCAGTAGAAAAGTGATTCATTTTTTTATCGATTCTCCGTCCTTTCACAGACGCCGGTCCAACTGACACATGGGGTATTCAATGGGTCCCCGGTCGACACAAATTTTAAATAATATGTATTATAAATACACTGTAATTAGTCTTTTCGTTTAAGTTTATCTGATCAAAAACGCAAAAATTAATAATTTTTCGTAACATAATAAAGTTATTTTTATACTATCATTTATATAAAATGGACTATAAACATAATATAAAATATTAATATTAACATTAAAAAATTTAAAGTAAAATAATGAACAACAATAATTTCTGTATTAATTATATTTCTAAATATCTACTGATAATAGTCAGTATTTTTATGTTGCAAATATATAAATATAAATAAATAATTTTATTAAGATGAAATTAAAGATTGAATTATTTCTCTATATTTTCTTCTGGTTTTTGAAAGCAATTTATAAAAATAAATATTTTATTGTTTCTTTTATCATTTAATTTATTTTTAAAAAATATTTTAAATCTTCAATCTTCAAAATTCTTTTAAATTATCTTCTCCGTTGAACTTTGCAAATGTGAAACTTGAGAATAAAAATATTTATAAATATTTATTTAAATGTAATTTTTAATTACTTTATTTAACCAGTTCGAATTTTTATATTTTTCTTCACACTTGTTTCATTAACCTTAAAATAAATTGAAATAAAATCTTGTTCTAATATTTTCCTTAATTTATTAATAAATTAAAAAAATATTAGAAATTATTTTAGAAAACTGGGCGTGAGAGGAGAATATTATTATTTTAAAGGAGTGGAACAAAACCTGTATTTTTTACATATAAAATGTGTAAATTCTTCATAATTATGGCAGTAAAAACATTTTTTGTTACATAAAATGTAATTCTAGAAAAAAACAATAATATTAACTTCATTATTTTCTAAAATCATTTTGTAAAAATTAATTTGAGAATAAAATAATAAATAAATTTTATTTAAGTTATATTTATAAATTTTTGATTTATTCTTTTTGGAAGTAAAATTTTAATATTTAAGATACAAAATGAAAAAATGATCATAAAATTTGTGTACCGTTTTGGCGTTGATTATTTCCTTTCGCAGCTTCGCCTTCATAACCGGAAACGACTCGACTTAAGAATAAGAAATAATTGTGAGGAATATATGGTGTGTGATGTTTTTGTGTAGTGTTTGTATGTTTGAATGTTGTGTGTTGATTTTGGATTGTGCCTCTGCTAACCAGATGGATGGTCAATATTTAATTTTTATAATCTGAAACTAATTTATTTAAATTTAGATTTAATATTCAAATTTTTAATTTTTATTATTACAACTTTTAAATAATTTTAATGCTTTTATTTTGTAAATTTTTATAATAATTAAAATCAATTTAATGCTTAAAAATGACTATAAAAATATTTTATTTCACCCATTAAAATTTAAATTAAATATTTTTAAATAAAGTGGTATTCTCAATTATAGTTCAGATTATAATGAGGGATATTGAAAATTGATTGATGGATCTAAGTGAAAGCAATACTATTGATCATCATAAAGATGATAAAAATTGTGAATGTAATAAATGTTCTGTCAAATGTGTGAGTTCTCTTAACAATAATGATTAAAATTTTTAATTAAATTAGTCTCACCGGAGAGACTTTTAGAAAATATAATTTTAAATTCAAGTCGCCATTATTAGTAAGGTTAAAATCTTTTTTTTCCACAGAGTATAAATTATTTCCATAGATAGTTATAAGATCCATACATATATTCTTTTACAAAGAATATATATATAATGCAAACAAAGGCAATTTTTTATTATTAAATTGATTGACAATACCTACGCGTTTCACCATTTCGGCATCTTCAGTGCAATGAAATAAAGAGATTAATTACTATTTATATAGTTGAAAAACTATTACATCATACGTCTCAAAAATATGATTTTTTTAAAAGAAATCTTGAAAATGAAGCAGAAACTTCTAAGAAGATATATGATGCTACGTGCGATCTTAATAGTTGATTGAACAATTGATCATACGGCTAACGGTGTGTTGAGATTTCAGCCACATGTGACGCGATTGATTGCAACTGATCTGCTTGAATGGATTCTAATAAATGTTGGAACAAACTACTTTGTGTTCTGATGTTTCGAGAATTCAGCCGAAATTCCATAAGATTTAGCCACGATTGTGGTGATCCGTTTTTATCTAAGAAAAATGCTGGTGCGGCGGCCGTAATTGCGAAAGTAGTCACCGGGGCTCAGAAAATGGGTGTTCATCACTGTCGTTACCTCCGGGAAGTACGAAATGATTATTTAATGCCAGATCTGCAAATATTCCATATGGAATCCATGTGAGGTTGGGCCTCACTTTGAGCCCCCTTTTTTTCTACTCATCTACCCAAAACTACTCTTCAATCGGTACACAGTTGCTTTTACGTGTCTGAGGGATTACTTTATTTTAGTTGACTCAAAGGCAAACGAAAACAGTAGCACAGGGAGTTCGCTCAGTTGAAATTGCTAAAAATCTTTCAATGCAAATAATTCTAGGTTATCACTGATAACGTTATCAGACTCAGTTTTCCTAAAATCTTGATTCGCTTCCAAAAAAAGTTCGACTTTTACACAAATTTGTCTCAATTTAAACGGAATACCCTTTACGTAAAATATAAAAGAATGATTAGTAACAATAGAAAATAAAATATGTAACGTCTTTCCTGTTTATTTTTCAAACATTTATTAAAGACTTATGATGTCTGATCAATAATGACTCAAAACATTTTCGGTCATAATTGTCGGTCATATGTGTCAAAACTCTAAATCAGAATGGAAGATTCGTCCTTGAAAGTAGTTGATTCTATTCTGACACGATATCAAATTTTTACGGTCTTTACCCTTCCAACTTGGTTCTGTGTACTTACTATTAGGGTGAGTCATAAGTTGTGGGGCACTTTTTATTAAAAATTAAAATGTTCATAAAACAACGCACAATAAAGATTATGATTCGAAATAAAGTCCATT
>MQRK01245433.1:5600-17303 GCA_001938485.1 Girardia tigrina
ACCTCATGATGACTGGTGATAAATTCCTTATCTTGAGGATATTTCTCAATCATTTCCTGCATTATCGGAGCTAATTCCTGATGGATTAATAAATATTCCTGTTGATACTGATCAAAAAATGATTTGGATTTCACATTATCATAATTCTTTATTTCAACTTCGATAAATCGTTTGAGATCGTTTTCCAATTTTACAACTTTGGTTTTTAAAGCTGTAATTCTATCAGTAATGGGAGTTTGCATTCCTGTTAATAATGGCTGAAACATTTTCGACATTGACGTCTGGAAATCCATAGCACCAGTCCGGTATTCTCGTTCTTGGGCATTATACTGTTGAAATACCCTAACTTTTTCTCTTAATGAATTCTGTAAATAATTAAGATATTTTTGGTGATCATTCATTTTTAATATTCATCTCCTATTTGCGGAATTCGGATCCCAAGGTTCCAAATACAGACCTTTCCCGGTGAATCGACATTTTAATTTCCCTCCCAATTTCCGATTCTGAGCTAATAATTTATTTTTTGATTTTTTATCCTTATTTGTTTGATTAATCTGTTCACGAAAAAATTTTTGAATTCCTTTACCAGTATAATCGTCCAAGTACAACCCTTCTCCTTCGTCTTCATCATAATCTTCATCTTCATAATTTTCATCATCGTAATCATCTTCATCTTCTATTCCTTTTCCTTTTTTTCCTTTTTTCCGCAATCCCGATCCTGAATTTTCTTTTAGATTATGCGTCATAATAATAGGAGTTATAACTTTTAAAATATCTAATAATGGTGGAATTGCTTCTCCTGATTTTGATTTTGCATTTTCAACAGCTTCCTGGAGAATAGGCAATAAAGACAAAAATGGTAATATTCCACCTTTTTTTCCTTTTTTTCCTTTCAATCCCGATCCCGTTGGCGTGGCTGGTGTGGCTGCTTTGGCTGCAATTTCTTGTTGCAGTTTTTGTTTTTCTAGATCTATTTTCTCTCTTTCAGCCTGATTTTTCTGTGCTTCTTTTGCTTTTTGCACAGTTGTTGCAACTCCGGCTGCTGCGCCGCCTAAACCGCCAACAACACTCATAATTAATGGAATTAATGCCGCTACTGGTAATAATCCACCAGAATGGTATTTATCCCCGATCATTCCTCCTTTCTCTTCTATTTTTTTAATTTTTTTCAACATTTCCCGATTCAAATACACTTCCTTTCCTCCATATCTTATCAGACCAGGAGTTTGAGTATCTATCAATTTTCGTATTTTTAACGAGTCCGTCATTTTTAGAGTAGAATTTGTTTTCGTAGAAAGGAAGCAGAATTTTTTTCTCCGAAACAAAATTCTACTCCATTTTACTTTCCTTTGAATGGTTCGATTATTGTGATTTGTGATCCGCGAATAGTCATTTTCACCTTGGCTTCCTGGAGAATTACGCAATAGATTTTCGGTTGAAAAGTTTCAGTTTTATTAATTAGCAGTGTAACAGTAACGTTATTAACATCCAAAGTTTTATCGATATCCGAGGTATCGAAACACACAATCGGATACAGATCTTTCCAATCTTTCAGCGACAGCATCGGAGCCTTATCTTGGAATCCGCGACAGCATTGCACGTAAGAATTGTACAATTCATAGAAATTCTGATTTTCTGTATTATTCAACATTGGCTGAATCGGGTAATAGGTATTATTTAATTTTAATTGAATCGAGAATTCCTTTGGGTCCATATTAAATTTGGAATTATTCATTTGATATCCCGAATTAGCACTTTTCATTCCCACGAAAATATATCGCGGTAAATAATTTAGATACGCAACATTCCAGGAGAAAATCTTTTGTTTGTCCAATACATATTCTATGGAGAGTCGTTGGAGAAAATCCACATAAATCGGTTTATCTTTCAGATTCAACCGATCCACCAATCTCGCGTAATATTCGATATTCAATTCCAATTGATTCATGTGCAGTTCCAGGGATTTTATTGTAACTTTTCCTTTGGTTCCGTTTGGAGCGAAAAAAATATTCGAATCCTCCACTTTTCGCACCATTGTGAATTCCAGAAGAATATTGTAAATTACCCGGTTATAATTTTGCAAAAATCCAAAGAGATGTTTCAGCGAGAAAGAGCCTTTGAATTTATTTTTCTCATATTGATTTTTCCGGATTTCAAATCCAATATTTTCATATTTATATCCAGCCGGAACTACTGGTGGACCTGCGACTTCTGGTTTATAAACCATTTCATTGTGATCAGGGATAAAACCAGTTATTTCTCCACAGGGTAAATAGTTTCTATCTTTAGAGACATATAATAGCATATCTGAAACAACTCCAGGATTATTTATCGATTCAACGACATAGTTTCCCAATTTCAAGGACATACACGTAAATAATTTCGGAAAGAAATTAGTCTCTAAAACGGCATCAGGATCTGTGATTTCAATTTCATAAACCAGTTTAGCGTTACAAATATCTATCGGATCAGTGGTTTGAGAAAGTTGATAAACCAGAGTTCCGTTCTGATTCATGTATGCAGCCGATCCAGATGTTGGTGCCAGTTTTATTACATCGGTTTTTTTCAAAACGTGACTAAATTCCTTATTGTTATCAAGATCTAAAATTCCCAAGGGAATCATCCCCGAGGTTAATTGATTTATTGGTTTTTCAAAACTTGTTTCCATTTTCTTTAAAATTTTGATTTTTGTAAATCCGCTTCATAGAATCGACCGAATAGTTCCCGATCTTTTTCGGGATTTAACAATTGGCTGGAATCAAGAGTCTTACGATCTGATTTCAGCTTATAAGTCACTGGATATTCATGGTCTAAAACTTGAGAAAGTACATAAATTTCCTTGGTCCATTTCGGTTCATATCCTTTTTTAAAAGTTTGTAATTTCCGTTCCTGATTTTTATTACGAGTGCCTTCAGGTTTATCACCACTGAATATTTTTGTTTCGAATACCCGAACTCGATCTCCGACTTTGAATTTTGGTTTAATTTTTTTCTTTGGTAATTTTTGAGGTTTTGGTTGCGGAATAGCATCATTAAACATTACATCATGTGGGGATACACGGATAGAACTATGAATTCTATTATTATAATTCTCTAATATTTCTTCCATTTCCGCTTCAGTGATAACTTTCTCCCCTTTCTCGGTAAATAGTTTATAGATTTCAGATTTCAATGTTCTATTAAATCTTTCAATAAAAACAGGTTTTTCTTTTACAAAATACATTTTAATATTATTGGCTTTTAAGAATTTTTTCTCGAATTCCTTGTTTGTAAATTCAGCTCCCTGGTCGACCCATAAATATTTTGGAATCGGTAATTCAGTATTTTCCAATTCCGTAAGAATTGAAATGAAAGCTTGGATTATTGATTCAGATTTCTTATTCGGTAAAAAGCGAAAGAATCCATAACGAGAATAAATATCTATAACTGTTAAGATGTAGTATTTCCATATTTTTCTGGTTTGTCCTGATTTAGTGATTGTAGTCGCTACAACTCCATTTTCAGTATCCTCTTTTGCATCAACAGTTATCAAGTCGGCTGACCAAATCCGATTCAATGATTTAACATTTATGCGGAGAAAGTCTATATTTTTTTTATGATCTTTATGTAATTCATTAGCTAATTGTTTATTATCTATTTTATTAACCAATTCACCACCAAAAGCGATTTTACCTTTCATTATTGTTTTTATGAGAAATCTTTCGAATTTTTGTCGTAAAGACAGATCTTGAAGTTGATTGATATCGTGAATCAGGTTGACATCAGCCAAGTGCCGATCTCGCAGATCTTCGGATCTGTAAGCGATATCATGCTTATAACAGGCTTCATCTAATCCATCTACTGGTTTATTATCTTCGCCGATTGGTTGATCATTTTCATCTAATCGAATATCCAATCTTGTTAGAGGACCACAATAATTTTTACCTGGTAAATGCAGTTCACCATATTTTGTTTTCATAAATCCAGGAATATATTTCGCATAATTTCCCATGGATTGTTGAATGTCGCCTCCTTTTTTAATAATCATCATTTTCTTAATAAAAATTTCCAATACTATCAAGCTATTTCTGTAGACATGATAATAAAGGAAAAACGGTTAGAAAAGAGCAATAATATTTTTAATGTGTATTCTATGATATGCTATTATTCACTTTCATCTAATTCTGTATCTGTGTTCGGATTATCAATCGCTATTTCTTCTTCTGTAAAAATATTTTTATAAATTTTTTTCTCAGTGCGATCGAAATAAATATAATTATATTTTTTCCGCTGCCAGTGGTGAATTATTTCCCGCTGATATTCATTAATATTTTCGCTATTAGGTAAGAGATCAGAAAAGATGTAGGATTTATCTCTTTTGCCTAATTCGAAAAAAATGAATCCAGTGGAATTATTCCGGATAGAATGCTTATCCAATCCGTAGAAAGTTTGGGAGATGTATATCGTATTACAATTATTATGTCTTCCCCTGGTAAAATACGATTTCATTATTTTCTGATCTGACAGATTCACCACGTCATCGAAAATAATGAGATTTTTTGCATCTTTCGGTAACGAGTCGCAAGCGACGATTTGATTGGGATCCGAGGAAAATAGAACAGAGATGGATTTCTCAGGATCTCTAATCAGATGATGTTTCAAATTATTATTATTCGCATATCGTTTGTATGCATAAACCAAATATTCTGGTGGAGGAACATAATCTTTATCAGAATCATTACCTAATTCCTCTTTTATCATATCCAGTAACATATTCTGTTTTTGGAAAATATTGCGAATTCCAGCTTTTGTAAGTGACGAACCGTCTTCAAATCGAAATCCACTTGCAATAACTTTTAATTCAGGCTGATCAATAGTTGTGGAATAAAATATTAAATTATTAAAATCGAGAAATCCGTCTTCTAGTAACATTTTTGTTAATAAAACATTTTTACCACAACCCGATTCACCAACGATTAGTAATCGAAAGTTCTTCGGGAATAGTTTATTCTTGAATTTCGACTCATACATACTTAAAATATTCAGTTTTTCCTTCATTTTTAAGTTGGAAAAGTATTTTTCCAAGCTTAAAAATACGGAGGCTTCACCGACCCTTTAGGTATTTTTTGAGACAAATTTGAAAATGCAAAAAAAATATTTTTATAAAAAATGTCTGATAAAAAAAAAATTTGCAACGAATCTAATGAGGAAAAAAAAATGGAAAAAATATTAGAAAAAATATTAGAAAAAAAAATGAGAACCATGAGATTGGAGATGATAAATGAGTTCAAAAACAAAAGTGATTATCAACTCACAGAAAGACCGCTGGGACCCGATTCAGAAACGGAATCTGAAAGTGTATTTAATGTTGAATCGGTAGTAGCGGAAAACATATCGAATCAAAAACTTGATTCCGAAATGGTAAGTATACCTAAAGCTCCAACTCCTGAACCTGAGAAAAAAATAAATGAATCTGATTCCGATTCTACTAAATCATTTCATGGATTTGAATCGGAAGAAGAAGATAAATTAATAAATTCATTTAAAAGTTTATATGAATCCAAAGATTGGCGTCGGAATTCCTATTTCCGCGCTTGTAATAAATGTGATGATGAATTTTGTAATTTAGGGAAATATACTGCAACAATGCATTTTTCTCATAGTGCATTGGAAAAAAAAATGGAAAGAAAATTAAAAAATAAAGATATAAAGATTAAATTTCTTAAAGAGGAAAATAAATTTTTAAGAAGAAAACTTATAGAAAAAAGTGCCAATATTACTATTAATAATACTATTAATAATACTATTAATAATACTATTAATATCGAAAAAGAAAAGGACGATGATAAAGATTCTCGGATATCATTGATTATACCTCCTAAGGAATTAGAGTTAAGGCAAAATATTATTCGTATGCAACAGGAATTATGGGGAATTATGAATGGTAAGGAACCAAGAAAATACGAGGATGATGATAATACGAAAATTATTAATCCTCCTGTTAAAAAAAACATGGAGGATATAGAGTCGGAGCGGGGAGAAAAAAAACATTGGTTAAATTATCGATTGAAAATAAATAATCCCAGTATATATTAAAATATATAATATCTTTCATTAAAGTACCATATTATTTTTTTATTTTTATTTATAATATGTATTTATTTTTTAAAATTAAAGTCTATCCATTTTTTAAATAAAAATTATTATATCGCTATCGCGTAGATAGAGATTTATTACGATTGGATAGGCTAAAAGTACCCCGTTTTTTCAGGTATTTTACACTATATTTTATTATAAAGTTAAGCTTTCCGTGGTTTTCCGTGGTTTTCCATGATTTTCATGATTAACCATTTGTTAATTCTAATGGTAAAGCCTCTAGATTATGTAAAGTTTGAATATATTCATATTCTTCAGTATTCCAATTATGAGCTCTTTTTAAAAGAGAAGTTATTCTCTTTCGATTCATCGATGGAAGTTTTATTCTTTTATCTCGCTCTTCTTCTTCTTTTTTAAAAAGTTCTTCAAGTTCTTCTTTTTCTTTCTCATTAAATTTTCCAATTTTATCTAAACACTTTTCTATATGTTCTTGTTTTATTTTTACTTTTTCTTTTAACAATAAAATTTCATCATCTAGATCACCAGCAAAGTTTATAGCTTCAACCCAATTATTACGATAAAATAAAGCTTCTTCTTTTGCATAAACTACTTCTTTTATTTGATCTCTTCCAAAGGATGCTTGTGTAACTAAATTCAATTTATCATAACCTCGTTCTTTTCGTTCAATTTCTTTTTCTAATTTCTCATTTTTTTTATTTTTCAAACTCATTTTTTAATATTTAATATGACTTTCTTTTATTTTTTCTATTCTTTTTTGAAGTTCAATATTTTCTTTTTCTTTAAGAACTGTTGAATCCATTTCGAATTCGCATTCAGATTCAGATTCATGTGCGGAATCGAGTTTTCCTTTTCCAATTTCAACTTCTTTTTTTGGTTTTGGTTTTGATTTTAATTTTGGAATTGGTTTAGGATTTTCTTCTTTATCCATCATTTTCTTTCCTTTTTTCGAAGAAGAAATTGGAGTACTATGCCGATTCAAAGATGGAATACCCATATCTTTTAACATTCTTGCGAATTTGTACTCGCTGCTTCCAATTTTCTTGCAAGCGTCTTTATGGTTGAAACCTAAGTTTTTATATTTTTTATATTCAACTATCTTATTTTCATTAGCTAAATATTCATCATTAAATATCCTTGCACGAGAATATTCTTTAAGCAATTCAAAGTTGAAATCCTCCATTCTTTTCACATTAACAATATCAAGCGAATTTTTTTTACTCATTTTTTCTTTAAAATAATATAATTTTCAAAATACAAAAAAAATTGAAAATAAAAAAATGACTGATAAAAAATCGAACAAATCGAATTCAAGGAAGAGAAGAGCTGTTGTGAGTTTGGATCCAAGTGTGGATCGACCAATAGATTTTGATATTAATAGAGAACAAGAATCTCCAAGTACAGTACCACCATTACCATCATTGCCTCCACCTCCATTAACGACAATAATACATCCTCCAGAAGCAGAAACGAATCCTAATTGGTTTAATCCATTATATTGTCGTTTATGTGATAAATTATTCGTTAATAAAACAGGATTAATATCGCATAAAAAAAGTAATGCACATATCCGGAAAGTAACTAATAATACTAATATTATTGAAGATGTAGAAATATATCATAATAGAAAAGAAAATATTATTGATCTCGAATATTATTTCGAAGAAGATGGGAAAAAGGTATTATTCATTGAAGATATTACTCGATTAATTGATGTCTACGATAATCTGGAAGAACGGTTGAAATTTCCAGTTCTTATTCATGTATCTTTGAAAGTTGAATTTATTAAAGGGGAAGAAATAATTGAAAAGGAAATCAGTTTACCGGTAAGAAGATTATTGACTCAAAGACGAATGAACCGATATACAAGGCGTTTAGCAAATAAACTGAATGAAAAAATACGGGAATGCGAATTACGGGGATCTGGATTTAGCATTCATAAAATTGTTAAAATAAATATTAGAATATCACCTTATAAAAATTCCACTTCAGGTATTTTTCTTGATCCGCCAGATCGGTTGAAAAATTCCCATAGTATTATCAACATTCGGAATAAGGACGACAAATGTTTTCTATGGTGTTTTGTCGCGTATACGATGCGAGACCGATTAAAGCAAATAATAAATAAATACCGCGTAACCAATTACATCCGAGAATACGAATCCAAGAAAAAGTATTTCGATGATATTTTCAAAGATGATATCAATTTCCCAATGAAATTGGAAGATATAAAAATATTTAATAAAAGAGTTCCAGAAGAAAATAAAGTCAATGTTTTTGAAGTGGATTATCAGGGAAATGTATTACCGATTTTAATCTCTCATCTCGATGTTAAAGGATTCAATATTTTATTTTATTCCCAGAAAATCAACGACGAGATAAAAACTCATTTTGTATATTGTAGAAATATTAAAAGATTTCTTTCATGTGATTATCATTTATGTCTGAATTGTTTATGCCAATTTAAATTGGAGTCGACTTATCAAAAACATGTGGATATTTGTCAAAATAATAAAGCGATTAAAGCTTCTTTCCCGAAAGATGAATATTATCAATTTAATAAATTCCATTATAAAGTTAGAGTCCCTTTTGTGATTTACTGTGATTCGGAAGCATGGAATAAAAAATATAATCCGAATGATAATGAAAATGATAATCAAGATAATAATTCATTTATAAAACATATTGATGTTAATAATTATAAAAAGAAAATTGTGGATAAACGTATTGATGTTGAAGATAAAAAGAAAAAAGGAGATGTTAATTTCACTATAAAATACACTCAAAAACCATTGGCTTTCGGATTGTATCTTCATTCAGATATTCCGTCGATTCAGGAGGATTACTATCAGGAATTTATCGGTGAGAATTCAGTAAATGATTATGTTAATTATCTTTTGAATTTAAATGAAAAATTCGAAAAAATATTTAAAACAGAAATCCCTATAAAATCAAGTCCGGAACAAGAACAGGAATTCCAAGATTCAAATAATTGTCATTTCTGCGGTGGAGATTTTATTCTTGATGATGAAGATAAAATGTTATTACAATTAACTAATGAAATTCCTTCAAAATTAAAAGTTAGAGACCACGATCACTTAACTGGCCAATATAGAGGTCCAGCCCATAGTAAGTGTAATTTAAATGCAAAAAAAATAAATTTCATTCCAGTGTTTTTTTTCAATAATGCGCGTTATGATAACCATTTATTTATTTCGGAATTACTGGCAGAATGCAATCGGAGAGAAATCGAATACACAGTTTTGGCAAAAACCAGTGAAAATTATATCAGCTTTCAAGTCGGATGTTTACGATTCCTGGATGCGTGGAATTTTCTTGGACCTGGTAGTTTAGAATCTTGTGGTTCTCAATTGAAAGCGGAAGAATGTAAAATTCTTCAAGAACATAATCTTTTATTTCATAACGTGAAAGAAGATAAATGGGAAGTAAAGAAAGGAATATTTCCTTATGATTATATTAAAGGTAATAATTATTCAAATATTAAAAAAATACTCGATGAAACAGAATTACCTTCTCACGATAAATTCTTTAGTATATTAAAAAATAAAAATATTTCAGAAGCAGATTATGAAATAGCAAAACAGAATTGGAAAGATTTCGAATGTAAAAATATGAAAGATTTTGTTTTAAAATATATGAAGACAGATGTATTATTATTAGCAGATTTATTTGAAAATTTCAGAAATATGTGTTTAGAATATTATCAGATAGATCCATGTTATTGTTATTCAACTCCAGGATTTGCTTTTCAGGCGGGTATGAAATTTACAAAGGTAAAACTGAAATATTTTAAAGAAGATTATTATGATATGTTGTTATTTTACGAAAAAGGAACAAGAGGAGGCATGACTGGAGTTTTTGGGAATAGACATGTAATTTGTCATAATGAAAAAGTTGATAAAGATTACAATAATTATATTCCTTTAACAATTGAAGAATATCGTAAACTTATAAATGAATTTGATAATTATGAAGATAAATCGGAATTAGACTGGAGTAAATATTTTTTAACAAATTATTTATTACATCTCGACGAAAATAGTTTATACGCAACATGTATGAGATTCAAATTACCAACTGGTGAAATGAATTGGTCGAGAAATAATCATTACAAAAAATCCGATGAAGATGATAAATATGGATATGTTTATGAAGTTGATCTGGAATATCCAGATTCAATAAAAAAACGGACATTCTATTATCCTCTGTGTCCGGAGAAAAAGATTCCGAAAATTCCTGAAGATGAGATGACTGAATACGAAAAATCATTTACTCCGGAAGATTATTATCCCCGAGAAAAATTAATGATGACTCAGGGAAATAAATTAAATTATATTGTTGAAGGTCGAACTCTAGATTATTATTTGGATCAAGGAATAATTCTTAAAAAAATCCATAGAAAATTAAAATATAAAAAATCTGATTGGCTAAAACCATTTATTGATTTCAATGTTAAAAAACGAATGGAGCACGAAAAAGGGACATTTGGAAATTTCTTTTTTAAATTATTAAATAATGCATTTTATGGGAAAACATTAGAAAATGTAAGGAAATATTGTAATATAGAAATAGTAAATAATATTGAAAGATATAAAAGACTGGCTGGGAAAATGAACTATAAATCTTTTACTCCTTTTAATTCAAAACTATGCGCAGTTGAAATGCAAAAACAGACTATCCATTTTAATAAATTCAATTATGTAGGATTTACCATTTTAGAGTTATCAAAATTAATAATGTATAAATTTGTTTATGAAATTCTGGACAAAATTTGGGACTTTGAATCGGGAAAACTGGAAATCGAGTATGGCGATACTGATTCAATATTTGTTAGAATATTTGATGAATACGAAAATATTCAAGAAAAATTAGGACCTCATTTGCATAACAGCGATCTTGGAAAAATGAAAGATGAGTTGGGTGGGAAAGAATTTATCAAGGAAGCCGTTTTCCTGAAATCAAAAGATTATGCATATAAATACATAAATATTATAACCGGTGAAACCAAGGAATCTGGACGGATTAAAGGTATAACAAATGGAGGAGTTACATTGGAAGATAGAAAAAAACTTCTATATTCCAAAACTCGGATATATCGCGATCAAATTCAAATTCAGGCGAAACGCCATCAAATAAATGTTATCGAATCAAATAAATTGGCAACATGTAATTTTGACGACAAAAGAAGATATAAAGATAGTATTCATAGTTTTCCTTTTAATTAATAAAAATGAATAAAAATTTAAATGGCTAATATTATAATAATTTTTATTTCTTATAAACACTAATAAAATAGCTATTCTTCGGAATAGCTTTTAAGTATCTTCTTTGGGTCTGTTTTAAAAAAATAATTGGCTATATAATTTTCTGCACACTACCCAAAAATTATTATTTCGCAAAGAGTTTCAACAGTCATTTTTGACCAATTTTATAATTTTTTTTAAAATTTAATCTCAATTTTGATTTATCTTGATAAACTTGATTAACTTGATTAATTTGATTAATCTTGATTAACTTGATTAACTTGATTAATTTGATTAATTTTTTTTTCTTGGGTCTTGAGCTATTTACTCCAATATTTAACTACTCC
>MQRK01245437.1:21824-42183 GCA_001938485.1 Girardia tigrina
GTTAAAGTCCGTCTCTAGGCGAATGTGGTAACGAAACTTACAGGGCTAGCAATCCTGTCTGTGGATATGAAGAACGCTTTCAAAACCCAAACAAGGGGTCTGGAAGGACCCGAAGTCATCTCTTATAATGTTTTTGTCACTTTATTCAGTTTCTCTTTCCCAAAAAGGATGAGCTTTTTATTTAAGAAAAAAATTATAGTCATAATTTTTAAAATCTTATTTTCTAAATACTGTCGCTCGTTCTTTAGCGGGTGTTACTTAGTAATTCGCTTTAGACACTGAAATTAGCTTGTTTAATATAAGTCATGTGCTCAATAGTTTGAAAAACATTGTGTTATTGTTATATTCAAATAAAGTTTTTAAATAGATGAATATTAAATATTAAATGCAATTTATTATTTAAAATATTATACATTATTTTTTATTTATACAATTGAATTATTTTATTGAATAAAATAATGTATTTACGTTACACCCGTGTCTTTTAATGATTTTATTCATCAAGATTTAAAATATTTTTTTAAATTAAAATAATTATAATGTGTTGAGTATTTGATGAACATAAATTACAAATAAAATAAAAAAAAATAATGTGTAGCATTTCAATTCAAAATGCAAAATCCAAGTTATTCTTTAAAGAAAAACATTATAGAAAAAATTTTTATGAAAAAAAATTTATGAATCAATCTGACTTTTGATCAAAATACTTTGAGAGATCAAAGTATACTTACAGTTTGAATTCATTTTCATCGGAATTTTTCGGCTTGAAATTTAATATAAAAATGTCTTTTAAGTTTTTAAATTAAAATAATGGTTATTATTCCGGTAACACACGATTGAAGGCGTATTATCAAGGGTGGATCCAGGGACAAGGCTGAGGAGTAATTTATTGATAAATAAAATTAATAAAATTATAGGAGTTCGATTAAAGTATTTTATTATAAAGTACATATAAAACGTTTAGATTTTTATTAAAAAATTGCAAACTACTTTTCGCAAAACGCTGACTAATCGACACCCTCATACCTTTAAGCAATTTACACAAATATATTGAAAATTATCAGCAACTATAAATAGTACTTTTATCAAAAAAGTATAAAATTTATTTAAAAAATGACAAACACTTAAAACAATTTTTTTCCTATATATTAAAATCAAGTTTTTCATCTTTTACTTTTGCGAACTTATCAGTTATTTTATCAATATTAATAGTAATTTCTCTATGTATATTTAGCAGCGCTAAACCTGAAATTCTTTACTATGATATTGCATCCTTAACCATGTTTCTATCCGATTTAAAGTAGAAAAACTCCTTTCCAAAGAATCTACGCTTACTGGAGGGGTACAAAGAACTTGTAGAAACATTTTAATTATGGAAAATATATCTATATCGGTACCCGAACAAAAGCGCCCTGACAAAATTGCTCACTTTTTGAAATTTTTGTTTAAATTCTTACCAGAACTAATTCTTAAATGAATTAATTTTGAGAGTCAAAAAAACTTTTTAACAAAAAAATATTTTAATAAGAAACAGTATTCTAAGTAGCGTTTATGCAACCTTCGTTATTATCACTTTCTAAAGTCATAATTTAACACCACAAAAATTTATTAATATTCACAATTCATATACTTAAACAAATTTCTTATTACTACAATTATTTCGCCCAAAATTAGTTCATTAAATTCTTTCGATTAAATTTTGAAAATATAAGAAAATTTAAATCTTAAGTAATCTTATATTTTTTTACAAAAATTTTACAAATTTTTAATGTAACCAAATTTTACATTCTTATGAAACTTAATCATAAAACTAATTAATTTAAATTTACAATAACCATTTTATTAAAAAATTATATCTGAAAATATTAATCCGTTAATTAAAATTTATTTAACTTATTCTATAACTTTTATTAAAATATGTTAATTGTTATTAATGTAAACATATTTTAAAGGAGTATTTATGTTATCATATTTTTACTCTACATTGTAATTGTTAATTTATTTCTTTTAAATTTTCAAATTAAAAAAATTAACTATTTTGGCGAAACTTAAAACTAACCCCTCATAAGTATAAAATTAGATTAAACGATATTTTGTGCAAACTTAAAAAAATGTGGTGCACAATACAATATTAAAAATTACCAATTAAAGCTACAATATGGTACAAAAAATGAACAATTTGTTCTTCATCAAGAAATTTTCCATCCACTTTAATAGACGTTCTTGAATATTGTGACTATTTTCCATCAATCGAAATTATAATCAAAATGATATAATAAATTATCTAAAAAGATTGTCATAATCTGGAAATATAATATTATGTGTTATTTTTTTACTTTTTTCTTTTTATTTTATCGCTCTTATTTTTAACATTTTGTTGCTTTTGTTATTGTTACAATTTTACAAGTCGTTTGGCGCTTTTGTCTGGGCGCTATTATTTATTCCATCATTATATTGTTTAAATCCAAAATAATATAAGTTTTCCAAAGTTTTTTTATTAAGATTCAAAAAGTCCTATAATATTTGGGACTTAAACAACATAATAATAGTAGAAATAATGATAAGAATTTAAACAAAAATTTTTAAAAAAGGGCGCTTTTGTCGGGTCACCATCTATATCACATTGTACATAAGCTTCTACAACTAACTCAGGTGCTGTTAGAGATTTTTCAAACTGTTGCTTCCAATGCAAATTCTAGAAATTAAACTTGAACTTGAGTTTCATCGACAACAAGTCCACATTATCATCAGCATTAAAGTTTTTTTATAAAATCTAATACTGCTTTTACAGATTTATACAAATGGGCATTGACCTTTCGATAAAAATAGATAAAATGTTTAGATTTAAAATTTCTATAATCCCATTTCGAAATCTTTGATCCTAGTTCAAAATAATGCTTTTCAATTTTGGAAATAAAACATTTACAAGATAATAATCTTCCACGTTGTCAGCTGGCACTTGTCTCTTAATTGCATATGAAAAAGATATTTCCACTTCCAGGTCATCCAGCATTTTTGAAGCGTCACGAAATATTTGAGTAAAGCATGGGTGGGCAAAGGGTCGATCGCGAGCTGTTTGATAGTAGATTGCAGACGTTTTTTTCAGATAAATTTAAAATATTTAACAATAGATTTACCTGAGTAAAAAAGAATCGTAAAATTAAAATACAAATACACAAATTTTGATTAAGATTGTAAATTAAGACTCAAAATTCAACTTGTAAAATTAAAATATATTTAAAGTTTAAATTAATGGTAATTAAAATGAAATTATTGTATTTTGTTTGAATATTCAAAAATTTGGTGTTGATTCATGTATTTTAATACATGAATTAATTGCACAGCATCTTATATTTCGAAAGTCTTCGCAACAATCTAAGTTACCTACTGAAGCATTTTATGTGATCTCCTATGTTTTGGGAAAACATAAAAATCTCATCGTGACGGTGAAGTTTTCGTGATGGGAGCTTACCTTGCGAGCAATGAAAAATTACATAACAACTTTAAAAATAAAATTAAAATTCTTAATGCAATTAAAGATTTGCAACTTTCTCGCCGATCTATTACTCGACATTATGAAGATATGAGTGGTAATATAACTCAACATTTGGAATATCATATATAAATCTGCAGCTTCTTTTCATAACAGTTTGCCGAATCAACTGATATCATTGATAGTGCACAATTAATTATGTTTATTATAATTATGTTTATAAGAATGATATTTTCCGATATTTTGACAAAAGAGGAATTTTTAACAATTCTTCCAATGAAAGGTAAGACGCGAGAAGAAGACATTTTCACAACATTTATTACATTTACAGAAGAAACAAATTTGCCTTAAATAAGTTGATTTCTATATCAATCGATGGAGCACCTGCCATGGTTGATCGAAAAACTGGATTTATAACTATTTTTAAATAAAATGACCAATTTCCTGATTTAATATCATTTCATTGCATCATAATATCATAACGCCTTATGTGCAAAAATATTGGATGTTAATTATATTATGAAAATAACTAACTCAATAAGGGCCCGTACTTTAACGAGGCGACTGTCCCGTAGTACGGAATCCATACTTAACTTGACGAAATGATTCCCAATATGAAGATTTATTACTTTTTTGTAATGTCATTTGGTTTAGCCAGGAAAGCTTTTTAAAAAGAAAAATTATTCAATTTTCAAATTTGTTTGGAGAAAAACAAGCAAAGTTGGAAGATCCAATTTCGTTACAAAATTTAGCTTCTCTAAAAGAATTTTAGATCTTTATAACTCTCAATTTACAATTACAAGTAAAAGGAAAGAATATTATGGAGTTAGTCAGTTCTGTAAATGCTTTTAAAGTAAAATTAAAATTCTATACGTCCTAATTAAAAAATAATGTCTTAAAGAATTTTCTATATTTAGAAAATCAGATGAAACTTACTGGGCAATGCAACATCGAAAAGTTTTGTTCTAAAATAGACAATATTAATTCAGAATTTGAGAGACGATTTTCAAATCTTAGTCATTTTCAAACTGTTTTTGAATTTATTTCCTTTCCATGTGGAGAAAATTATATCGAGGATATGTTATCCAATGTATCTCATATTTTCCAATTAAATTTATCAGATGTAGAGTTTGAAGTTTTAACAATAAAATCACATCAAATTTTGAAATCACGTGCAAATGATTTTTTTGGAAGTTTCTACCAGAAGAAAAAACTCTATAATTGAGATCAGTAGCATCAAGAATATTTGCATGCTTTGGTTCCGCTTATTTATACAAATTAGAATATTTGCAAATGAAAATAATCAAATCGCAAAATTATTTTCTTTTCACTAATCTGACTGAAATATCACTTGATGACATCTATCAGACTGTATCAGTGAATACAAACCAAACTTTACAAGACTTTGCGATGAAATGGAATGCTATGTCAACATCCAAAAATTAATTACACTTACCTTGTACAATAATTATGTAATTTTATAATAAAATTAATAAACATACTGTGTCATGCTTTCTCATTTCTGAAAGAGTCAATCGCAGTTAAATATTAAAAATTTTAGTCGATTGAAGTTAAGTAATAAACATTTTAGTCGATCATACAACGTTTAAGTGTGCCCACCCCTAGATTAGAGCATGTGTTTGCATTACTCCGCTTGTTTTTTAGTGCTGTTTTGTGTTATTTATCAGATTTCTGGCTATTCTTTTGTCCAATGTTTTTTCTGCAATCGTTTACTTAAACTTAGGATTGTAGAAATATTTGCTAGTGCTTGAGCAGTCAGAACAATCAATTCATGTGAATCATGAATTCAACTCTTAGAACTACGTTTGCCTGTCTGCATCCTACTTTCTGCAGTTTTATTGATGGTATCCTAAATTATCAATAGTGTGACTTCACTCTTCATCACATTTCACAATGTCAAACTGCGATAATATCGTATCCTTGATATCAGTTAAGGTTAAAATTTTGGGACATCAATTACATCATCCAACCTTGAGACATTTTGTCATAGACGAAGCATCGATATAAAATGCAATAACTATTTTATTTTAGTCCGTGAATAAAATCCAATCAATATCTAATTCAAATATATTTCGGCAGTAACTCAAACAATAATAAATACCGAACAAGAGCACTTTTAGAACATAATAGAATAGAATTTATCGTTAAAACTTAATTAGTTGTAAATCTATCTCTGAAGCCACTATGGAAACTGGGTTGTTTTGCATACCACTTCTTCCGTAAATTTCTAATTGTTTTCCTAGGACCCAGCTGCTCACTCTGAATCGCTGCCTACCGTCCAGGCCGCAGTAGCTCCAGTCCAAACTTACCTGGAACCAACGAAGAAGTAGTTCAATCAGACTTCCCCTGGACCAGAGCTCAATCCAACCTACCCGAGACTAGATGGAAGTACCAATCCAGGTCAAGGTGCGATCCAGAAACCAGCAGTTCCTTCTCCAGACTCCTTGTGTCAACGCTGAAGCCCTTCTCAGGGTGTTTCAAACCCCAGTGCTTAATTTAATTTAATTTAATTTATTTAATATTTTAATTTAAATTGGGCTCAAGTAAGGGGCAAAGACAATCGCAGCGCGAACACTCAGTTTCCTTTGACCCCTTGGATTTCGAGAAGCATCTCTCCTTCTTCTGCTCTGTGAAGTCTCTTAATATTAATCTTAACATTTCTCAAGTCAGCAATATTTTTAAGACCTTCATTACTTACAGAAACAAATGTTTCAGTAGCGATATCTTTTCTGGTAGGATCATTCCTAGTTTCTACTTCCCCTATAAAGATATTTTGACTTCAGAAGTGGATAAATTGCCATTTTGCATCTTGATGGTACTCTCTCTTCCTTGGATCATTTATCTTTCTGGAAAAATTCCTTGAAATCGCCAAATCTCAAGGTTTCTTTGTTCCTGATTCTAAATCTCTTATTGACGAATTTTCTATTTATAGAGCTGAAAAAAAATAATCCATTAATAATTCCTTTCATGACGGCACTTTGATTGAATTTGCTCAGTATATGGCCTGTAAAAGATCTTATAACATCTTTAATGGAAAGACAGTGACAATTAATCAAGATAAACTGAAAAAAAAACTTGACACATTCATGAAGCGTAAAAAGATTCATTTTCGATGGACTGAGAGAACTGCTTCTGACTTTAAACGATTTATCTCTATTCTATTGATTTTTCGCTCATCAAAGTCTTCTCTAATAATACTTTAAGTCAATTTATCTCGGTCCCTCGTCCTCCTACTTCTGTCCCCTCCAAAGCATTTAATAGTGTAACATTTCGTCTCTCTTTAAGTTCCTTCCACACCAACTTTGCCGCATTTACAATCAAATAAATTCAGAGGTGGGTTACAGAATTAATTTCACCAATGAATTAATTTCACAAATAAATTAATTTTAAATAATTTTAAATATTAATATTTTATGTATGTTTTTAATTTTGGAATATTGATAAAATAAAAGAAATAGTTTTAATTATGTGTTTGTTGAAAAAATACAGTTTTAAATTTTTATTGAAATTTTAATAAAACAAGCCTAAGACTACTTTAATGTCGGATAATCCAAACACTTAGAACAGTAAATTTTTAATAGAATGCATAGTCACTGAAGGCCTCAGGAAAAATTCCAAAATATACTTAGCAGGAAATTATGGTTATTACAAAGTGCAAAAAGAATTTATTACAAATCAATGGTTTAATCTAATTTTTGCTATTGGTTTCTTACCTTCTGGCAAAATAATAAGTTTCTTCGAAACATTGTCAGAGCCCAACTACGGAAATGCGACCAAAAAATAAAAAAATGGCTGCATACCTAAGTTATTTTCGAAGAACTTGACTTAGAGATCTGACGCTTATTAATTGGTATATTTTTCTGTTTTAACAAATAACTTTTCAAGGAGTTTTAACAAAAACTGAAATTTAGCTTTGCTGTACATCACTCAAACATAGGGCATTTCTGTGGAAAATTAACTTTGATCATTGATGATATATGTTTAGATTCAATCAGGATTTCAAACAATTTGAAAACAATTCGTCAAAGAACAACCACGAGCACTCTTATTGAACCAGCTGAAATGAAATCCAGAATGATAAATAAAGAATATACTGAATTTCAATTTTTGTGCAGTCATTTTAATATGACTGACATTGCAGATGAGATCAAAATACATTTTGAGAATAGTGGTTGATATTTTGTATGTGTTAATAAAATGGAAATTGGTGAAATTAATTCAATGGTAAAATGTATTGATTGGTGAAATTAATTCAGCTTGTGGTGTATAAAGCCTATGCATGTTTTAGGTATTTCATAGGTTTTTATATATAATATTAAGGTTATGTCAAATGGTTATGGTTACCAAGGTACTTGTGATTGGTGATGTCTAGGCTCAGCTACTTTAGCAGGTCATTTACATGTTATGTATAATGTCTATGCACGTTTTAAGTATAATATGAGTTTAAGACATGTAGTTTTTACATGTAAAATAAAAAGTTATGTATCTTGGTTACGGTAACCACGGTACTTTTGATTGTTGATTAGGTACATTAGGCGATTTATGAGGTATTGTTTGATTGTAAATAACATACATATATCATAGGGGTTTCATATATATATGAAAAAAATCAATTTTAAGTACTTTTTTGAGAATTTCAGAAATGTTCGAAAAAATCAATATTTCAGCCCTTTTTCGAAAATGTTGACATGAAATCTGAATGTACGTATATTGGTTCTTATTCAAGTGCATGAGCAAATTTTTGATATTCTGTTTTCTTGTACCTCTAAAATCGATGTGCTTTTTGTGTAAATATACACGTTAAGCTAATTATGGGAAAAAGTGATCAATATATGAAATTTCTATTTAGTCATTCAGATAGAGAGTCAAAATGTGCATCAAACACATGATATCAATTTTCGACACTAGTACTTTTAAAAAATTTTATGTATTGATTTTTACACTTTTGCACATGTGCAATTGAAAAAGCACTGTGCTAGCAAATTTAAAATGTGCGGCACAATGTGCACTATCAATTAGAACTTTAAAAGTATCGATTTACACATTTGAGTACTGTGCAGCGATTGATAAGCACTTTTTTATACGGTTGCTATGGAAATGGTCATGATTGCTATGGATACGGTAACTGTTATTATGGTTACAACCGCCTTGAATCACTGTTCGCTAATGAAAAATATCCCTTGGTTACCCTTGCTATGGTAACTAAGACCTTGGTTATCATTGTTAGAGTGATCGGAACCGTTGCTAGGGTGATCGGAACCGTTGCTAAGATGATCGGAACTGTTGCTAGGGTGATTAGAACCGTTACTAGGGAAATCGGAGGTATGGTAACTGCAACCTTCGAAACGACCTCTCCACGTTTGGTAACCTATATCCGTTGCTATGGCAACCGGTAACCCCTCGCAACGTTATAAGATTTCGACCTACACCGGGTGGGAGGTCGGTAACACATAACTACCTTTTACCATGGCTACAGACACCTTTTCATTGGTAACCGAGCAATTTCATTGGTTACCGTGGTCCGTTGACAAGGTGACGTCACCGTTTCCATGGTAATCAAGATTATTGGAAAAAATGTTGATTGATGCAGAACTTTCATTTCTGGAAGCCTACAACATAACTAAATATTCAAACACAAAAACAATCAAACGCCTAGAATGAGATCACCCACCCAGTAATTCAAAACAAAAACAAACAAAGAAAACCTCACACCATATGCTAATTTCAATCTTTTAAAATTAATTAATTTTGTCCATCAAATGATAGACCAATTAATTTAATCTATCAATCGGTGGATCAATTTATCTTTTATTTATATATTTTATTTTTTTTCTATATATATATATATATATATATATATCCCAGGGGTTTCGTATTACCTCAGCGCCCGCAGTGATCCCAACACTTGTATTCAGTTTTGTGAGGAATATTTGGTGTGTGGATGTTTTTATGTAGTGTTTGCATGTTTAAATGTTGTATGTTGATTTGGGATTGTGCCTCTCCTAACCAGATGGATTATCAATATTTAATTTCTTATAATCTGAAACTAATTTATTTAAATTTAGATTTAATATTCAAATTTTGAATTTTTATTATTGCAACTTTCCTTTGTAAATTTTTAAATAATTAAAATCAAATTAATGTTTAAAAATGACTATAAAAATATTTTATTTCAGCCAATAAAATTTAAATTAAATATTTTTGAATAAAATAATCTTCTCAAGAATAGTTCAGATTATAATGGGAGATATTGAAAATTGATTGATGGATCTAAGTGAAAGCAATACTATTGATCATCATAAAGATGATAAGAAATGTGAATGTAATAAATGTTCTATCAAATGTGTGAGTTCTCTTGACAAGTTTAAAAGCACCTTATCTCGAATGCATCATATCCGATATGTTCTACAAAATATCATTGCAATATTTTTAGGTATATACATCGAACCTTTGCTTCTTTTCATATTTCTTTTCTTATTAATCAAATGTGAACTTTTTTATATTACTAAAGTGATTAATTATTACTTTTAAATTATGTAAATACTATTAAACATTGTTGTGTTTCTGTGTTCCTCCCACAAAAACGCAAATCCACAATTCGAACCCAGAAGTAAAATCGCAAATCTGAAAACACGAATTTGAAATTAATTATGCTTGAAAGAAAGAACGTCAAAATATTTTCTGAATTTACTTTTGTTTAAATAATATTCTCTATTTGATTGTAATTAGAAAATATTGTTCACCATTTTGATACATAATGCGGTATGACTTTATTCGTTTTTCTTATAAAGAAAGAAATCATTAAAAGAAACTTTTTCAAATAGAAAAAGGTGGACTGTTAACATCCAATTGGACAACGCCAACATACATTCGTAATTTCAAAAAATCATCAAGCAATAAAACCTATATTATAATCGATAAACCGGAAGATATTGAATCATCATTATTCTCGGATAATCAGCAATCTCTATACACGGTGCGGCTTTATGAGAACGTATTAACTCTGCAGTCCAAAAAGATGCTCTCACAGCTTAAAGATGAAGCCTAGGAGCAAACATGTTAACCTAAATTTCATTTCAGCCGATCCGTTAAATTATTCAGGTACCCACATTACCAATAAACACAATAAAGATAAATAATAATAACGTTTGAAATTATAATAATAAATGTAAGAAGAGAACGAAATAAAGGTAAAAAACTTCATGGCTCTCTAGATATTTGACAGAGCTGTTATTACAAAACAGAGCTCATATAGGAAATTCTTGATGGTTTCTAAGTATTGTGAGCACAATGATAAACTGCGAAATATTCTGATGAAGTGATTATATGGAGATACAGGACTTTGGAGGATCGCTACGTTATGTGATTTTATGGTAAAGTTTCTTTAAAAATGTCATTCGTAATGTATTTAAATCTAAAATTATATAGGAATAGTAATAATTTTATAATTTATAGTTACAGTTGATATCGAATTTTGACGGTAAAAGGAAATTATTCCTATTTGCAAATTATGATCGAATTAAAATTTGATATTATTTAATTATAAATTTAGAATTTTTTCCATAAAATTATTTGTAAATTTGTTTATTATGAAACGTAAAAATAATTGGATCAGTTTCCTTCAATTTTTATGTGTGTAATTATTGTTTGTTATTAATTATTCTTTATTATTTATTGATTTTAAATATAAATTTCTTAAACATAATATTATTATGAATGGTTAAAAATTCTAAGGAAAACATTAATTTTTAAAAATATTTGTATTAATTTTATCCTTTTTGGGTGTTCTTAAATTTTCTTTGTTAATTTAGTCTGATGATGACGGTTCATCCGTCTAAATTAATCACAATAAATTATGATAAGCGTTTTTCGTGTTTTAAAAACAATTTTTCATCATTAATTAAATACAGAAGAACTTCTTTCATACAGACTTCATGGGGCCGTAAAAAAGCAGATCGTGCTAATCAAGGTCCGTTATAAGCGAGTCCGTTATAACGAAGTGTTACTGTATTTGTATGAAATAAAAATATTAATTGTTTAAATATACTTAAGTATATTTAATATAATTATTATTTTATGTTTCTAAATCAAAAACATTTATTTTCATTATGTTAATATTATTAAATAAATTTGAATATATTATTTAGTGATTCAGTACCAAATTATTCAAAATTCTGGTCAATTTTCTCAATTGATGAGTTATTTAAGTAAGTCTTTATTTTATTTTTTAGAAATAGTCGTACCTTGGTTAACGGTCTTAATTCGTTCTGCTGTTACAGCTATTGTCAAAAAATCATAAACATTTATAAACAATCATAAACAAATCTATAAACATTTATTCCTTATATAACTCAGTACACAATGAAATCAATATTAAGAAAATTTAACCGAAAATACTTATGGGGATAATTTTCAATACCTAGAAAACTTGCAACAATACTTTGTGTTGGTGTTAGAGCGGGCGCAGCGCGATGGCGACGTCCCGGGGTTGGGAAATCAGTGTTTCCGAGGCAGTGGGGTAAGAAACACAACGTAATCTCACAACCATCACCCTCGCTCCCTGACTCGCTCATCTCGATCGCCATATCTCTGCGGCTCACCGTTTCAGCCCCGTCCTCCGTTTCAAATAACTGCGACAATCACTCATTCTCCATCATCTCAAAGCAAATCCACCACACTCCGTTAATGTCGATCGAAACATTTTTTAATTTTTTAACAATGTCTGGAACACGATGTTCCTATAAAGATTTTTCAAAATGTTTCTTTGCACTGATTAGATAATCTAATTTTAAATAAGCATTCTCAGCTATTGAACAGGCTTTGGCAATTAATTTATAATCAGTCCGATTTTCATGTCCGACTTCAACGGTTTTATTATACATCATAATACATCGCGAATATTCTCCTCTTTCGTAACGCCCAGCACCAACACCTGCAATTCTTTGGATCAAGTTCGATACATTCATTACAATGATCAAGAGCGACTGAAAAACTCTTCGACATTTCGACCAACATTGATATAATTCCTCTCCGTGAAATTAGCTATACAAAACATCAAATCAAATCAAACAAAATCTCCGCGCCAAAATTTATTGAAAATAATTAATTGAATTCAACAAAAAACTTTATTTCCAACTGTGATGAGGAAAACGACTGATAATTAAAACAGTTGTTTTAATTATCAGAAAAAGTGCAGACAATTGGAATATTTGTGCGAAAATAGAATTTATATGCCTTGAACGTTTTAATTGATTGTCTTTTATCACACCAAAATAAATTTTTCATATCAAATTTTCTCAGAAATCGTCACACCAAAATGTATCGATTAAAAAACAAAACATAAAATTAATCACGTACACATTAATCACAAAACTGCCAAACAAATTTCACCTTCACTATTTCATTAAAACAAAATTTTTGCTCACAACATTAATAAACAAAACAATAAACAACAATTTCATTTTTTAATTTACCATTTTGAAAAGATCTTTTTTTATTTTATTTGATTTTTTTTAATTTCTTTAAATTTTCTCTTTTTTTATACACAAATAAAACTTTAATTATTAAAAGCAATAAATTAATCTAAAATGTAATAAAATTTCCGTCAATTATTCGGTATATTATCGAGCATTTCATAAGCCGCAGATTTTATCGAATCCTTCAGTTTCTTTGATTGAACTGTAAGAATGTTCCATTTCTAATAAAAACAAAATTCGATTATCAAAATTTATTTAAATTCAAAAAATTGCTCAATTCTGATTATTTAAACAAATCAGGAATTTTATAAAATTAAACTGGATCCTTATAATAATTTATAATATAAATATGAAATATGATTATTTACTATAAATATCAATATAACAAATTAATTATCTTCACATGAACATTTCCGAATATTTTTTTAATCGATACACAAAGATTTTATTTTTGAAATCTCCAAATAATATTTGCTTTTCGTGATGGAACCTCAAATTGATAGAATTGTAACTCGGGACGAATCAAATCCAAGTTAAATTTTGTTGGGGTTTACTACGATTGAGGCCCTTCCCAATGTGAATCGAACTCTTTGGCATTTGACATAATCACATCTTTCCAATCCTTTGTGTCAATATAATAAAACTCATTCGACTCGTGACATATCCGAGAACTCTTTCCTGGATGGTTGAGTCATGAAGCCTAGGTTTGGGCTATTCTAGAACTGGGGTTTTAAGTAGACTGTTTTTCAATTTTTTAAATATCAATCTGAGGTTTTCATCTAAGAGTCTCTAAATGTTGTTTATTTCATCCAGAAATGGAAATCCATCTTTGACAGTGCTCTTAACTTTTGTTTTTTCAGAGATTTTAGATGGAAGATGTAAACATAGAATCATTTGTGATTTCCTCTTTGTCTTAAGAAAAATCTCATCTGATGTTGTCAACTTCTTAATACATCAGAATGAGTGTTTCCTCTTTAATAATGAATTATTGTATCTTATCATGCTAATATACATTCGTGTTGAGTTACTTAACTGCAATAACAATATCCAAAACAACTGTTCATTGTCATGGAATAATACTTCATGCTTGAATTTAGAAATATTTATGTTCAGTTTTTAAAACGTAAATAGTGAGAACGAATAAAACTTAACTCATTCAACTCTAAAAAAGAAGACCATTCTCGGAATTATACATTTTTATCATAAGTAGGACTAGTAAACGAAACAACTATTATCCGGTGCAACTATTAAGCAAGGTACAACAACATATAAATGTACCTAAATTTACATATCTTATAAGTACCCGAACTAAGGAAAAAAATTAATATCAAATTTTAGTTGCCTTTTTGTGTGAACAAATAAATTAATATAGATTTTAATTTCAGTATTTTTTATTTTATCAAATGCAATAAAATATTTATTGCGACATTTCAAATTTTTGTGAGAGTAATGATTTCAGACGTCGAATATTGCAGAATTATCAAGTTCTTTGTGTTCCAGAAGAAGGCATGTAGTTAAATCTATTATCTTTTGCAGTCAACTTACATAAATGACTCCCAATCTCTGACAACTGTTAAATATTGAGTCAGAGATTTTGAACATGACCCCACATCCGTTTTTAATCAAGAAAAATCAGGTTGGTTATAAGAAATTTTAGACATTTTTGATGCTAATTAAAGAACATTATTCAAGAGAGAGTTGAATTGCAATGAAAATGCTGCGAACGAAGCTCAACATCAGTTTTAGCACAGCCCACGCCAAATTGAAATCCATGGGTATCAGAAAACTGTGCTCCAGATTCGTACCCAACTTTTTGATAGAAAAATGATGCGAAACCACTTGGAGTGCAGTCAGAATGACTTGAAACTATGCGACTAGCATTGTGAGACTTTTCTGGCAAATTATATTACGAAGCATGAAAACCAATTCAGAATGTATTTGCTGGAAACAAAGCGTTAATAAGCAGAATAGAAACTGCCTGGAGAGAAGTCATCTTTGAAGATGCAAAAGGGGATAAATTATGGATGAGCGATGGGGTTTTCCATTTTTTGGGACCATAAAGGTGTTAATAAGGCATCACCATAAAGGCATCAGTATCAATGCTTCTTATTACAGCTTAATTACCGGAAAGATAAGACGAAAGCTGATGAACATGCCACTACGGATTCTCCATGACAATGTACCAGTGCACACACTCTGCATTTCTCAAGCCACAATTGAAGGTGCTGAAATAGCACTTGTGGATCATTCACAGTACTGATCAGATTTTACACCGACGGATTTTTACCTCTTTAGACACCTAAAGAAGCATTTGAGAGGCATCCAGTTTGGATCCACAGACGATTTAAAAGTTATTGTGAAGAATTTCTTTGCCGCATAACCCACTAGAATTAAAAAAGGCGTTTTCTGAGTTGATTAATCGTTGGCAATAGAGTATAAAGCGAAATGGGCATTGTGTTGAAATATGATGCTTAACTTAGTTTAGTTTGCTGTGTTATAAAAATGGCTCATTTTAGAATTCATTTTCTTTATCAGGCCGGGTTTTTATTAAACGCACCGCGTAATTATTTATATTTTTTAATAAATTGAGAAACGATTTATTTTATAAAACTATTATTGCATTTTTATTTAGTTATCTGAAGCTTCAACTTATGTTTCTTTATAAAAAACTGAAATTAAGTAAATTTTCATTTTAAAAACGTTTTGCTAAATGCGATTTCATTAGATCAAAATTTTATATGCACTTATATCAAATTATTTTTGAATTTTTACTGACACTTATTAAAAACTGTTTAAATCCTATTTATTTTTCTTAACTTATTCCATTCGGAAAAATTTATGAAAAAAAACAGGAAATGTAAAATAAATTTCTGAATTATTTATTTCTTTAGATTACTACAATATAACAGATGAATCATATCTGATAACAATTCAACCTCCTGGGAAGTGTTTCAAACACCCCAAATGTTTTATGGTTCAGAATTGTTGTTTCGATTATTTCAAAACACTAATTTCCTCGAATATTTATACCGACTCTTCTAAACTTGAACCTGAATGTACAAATTATTTGAAAACTTATTACAATGATACTAGTTTTGAAATTGATACCATGGTCGTATGGAAAGGGTGCGAAACCTCAATTGATCCAAATTTGAATTATATTAATACGAGTATCGTATTTGATAAATATAAACTTTTATTTTACAAAGATCTTGCAACTGCACTGTGCAACAATAATTATTCCATGAATAATCTTGTTCCAATTCCCAATTTACGATATTGTTCCAAAAATGTTTCGCAACAACTTCTCCAAATATCAGATTATTCTATGTCTCTAATGTATTTTATGGAAAAATGTGTCCTACTTTCAATAACAATTATTTCTCGTACTAATGAAATCTATAACCAATTATCAATATTTAGTAATTATCATTTAAAATGTAATCTCAGTAAATCGAACTTAAATACAAACTTCTCACAATTTTATTCGGTCAGACGCGCTTCATTGGATCTTCTCTGTGAGATACTTGAAGAAAACCAAGTATACTTCCAAGCAAATTATTTCTATAAAAACATTTTTTGTGCATTAATTTATGAAAAAAATAAAAAGATTTTCATAGTATTTCAAAGCAGAAATAATCCAGAAATAAATGTTCCTTCTTTATCATTTTTATTCAACCCTAATCAAAATACAAAACTGACAAAAATACATACAGTGTCCGAAAAAGCGATATTGGATTCTTGCAAGACCCTTGTGGAAGTGTATTCAGAGGTAGAGATGTGTGAAATTGAGAATTGTTTTGAGAACAAACATTATTTGTTGCCCCCAGAAAATAATATTTGCTCAATCATTAGTTCAATTGATAAAATTACTTTAATTTCTTTTAGCGTGGAAACAAAAAAATTAACCTCAATCAAATTGTTAATAAATGATTATTTTAATACGTCTTTTGTATTGTTCAAGGAAGACGACACGGCCTTGGCCATGAATAATAACAGTTTTATTGCACTGAAGATCATAAGTCAAGATTCTTTTCCTCAAATTTCAATTACCACAAATGATACTTCATGGTCGTCAAAGGATTATTTCCACAATTTTTCTTCCTTACTCAGTTCAAGATTCAACATTGTCGTTTCCGTCACAAATACATTAACTGATTTATTTTGTCCCTCGAACTCCTTTCTTGACCTGTTGAATGTTTCTGAAATTTACAAATATTCATATAATTCATCTGTAAAGAAAAGAATATTTTCTTGTGAGAAAAAGAGTCTCATTGAAACTGAGAAAGGGGTTTGTAAAGGTATTATTTATCAAATAATAACAAGTGAATCTCAATATTCTCCATTGTTTCTTAATGGAAACGAATCAGAAAGTTCTTCATTCCTTTTATACAATAATTCATTTGCTATTAGAAAGATTTGTGATAATCAATCAAGAAACTTTGTGATAAAAGATAACAATGCTTTTTCTAAGACCGATTTTTGGATCACAGTGATACTGATACCCCTTTCCATACTAGGACTCGTGGTTACTATAATAACATATTCACTCCATTCTGTCTTAAGAACATTTCCTGGTTTAATGGTTCTAGAAATGTGTTTTTGTTTGCTGATGACTTATTGCGGATTTCTTGGTCTGGCTTTCATCAGCGTATCGAAAATTGATTGCCACTGGATAGCAATGATCACTCACTTTGCATTGTTATCTTGTCTTTGTTGGATGACTTTAATAGCCGTAGATTCTGCACAGACATTTGCCGCTCGAAGAGTAACAGTGAAAAGATCTAAGAAAATTATTAAAAAATTTGTACTTTATAATCTAGGTGTATGCTCGTTTAGTGCAATATTCTGGTTACCAGGAGTCATAAATTACTGTTGTGGGTACACATATTTGTATTGGGTTCCAGTCACTTATAGAAATACTCCAGTTTGTTGGTTGAGTGGAAGTTTTTCAATTATTTATGGGGTTATTGGACCTACAGCCAGTACTTCAGCGATATCTTTAATATCCCTGATGTGGGCTATTTCAGGAATCATCAGGTATAATATAACAATATGTATAATTATGTTATATAAACTCGGTTGTATTGTTGTTATAAGTAGAAGATAATAAGATAAAATTTAGTGATCATATTAAAACAATTGATATTTTACCACGCTAATATTAACTCAATCCATCTATTTGGTTGTTTGTTTATTTGCTAAAAATCTTGAAAACAATTTTTCAATCAATCCATACAGTCTGATTTGGCTGAAAATTTAAACAGTTGCGTAAATCAGACGTTAACACTAACCAAATCATAGATTTACAAATTAAAAGATGATTTAATTTGCAGAAATAACATTTTAGCGATTCTCCACAAATGTGTTTATAAAATAAAGACTATTATTTAAAATTGGTAATTAAAATTTGTGTGTTTTCTATTTATCATAACTTTTTTAATTTTTAGTATTTTTTTCTAAATAAATATTTTATGGATTCCTTACTAATTATAGTTTCTATGTTTAGATCTTTGCCATGAGAAAATGTAAAAAAATAAATTGATTTTCAGGACCCGGTGATGAAGACCCTTTCGCAAAATTTTTCTCATGGAAAAAACCACTTTTTGGCTAATCCAATTGTTAAAAAGGACTCCGAAGAAATTGATGTCAAATTATTCGGTCAAATATCATTGAGCTGGACTGAATAGTCCATGGTTTTTCTGTCATCCCACAGTTGAAATGAAACACATAGTAAAATATCACTCTCTACAGGCTAATCATTTTGCCACTTCGACTGTCTCAATCAGATAACTCGTTTGACTAAGAATAGATCAAATTGTTGAAATTTTGTCTGAAGTATCAATTTTGGTCATTTTTAGATGGGTAGGGTATGACATAGGTATCTCGTTCGTTCATCCCAAACCTGTTCGACCCGCGTTCGTTCATCCAGGTTCGTTCATCCCTTATTTATTTTAAAGGACCAGCTTTGGTAGATTTACTTTTTTTGTTTTTTAATTTACTTTTTCTTTTTTGTGTAAGATAAAATATAAACATGATATTTAAATACAAAATAGTTGCACACATACATCCTAGAATTTAATTGAAAAAAACTTATTTATCTTATAAGAGAAAGTGAAGTTTAGCAGAGTACAAAAGTGAACAGATAGAAGTGTTTGGTATAGGGAAAGATATTATATTTATTTAATAAAAGATATTTATTTACTTATTACTTTTATTCTTAATTTAGTAATTTATTAATTTAAAATTTATATTTCTTCAAAATCAAATCAAAAGACAACAATTTATCGATATAATAATATTTTAAATCTATCACAGTACAAATAATAAAGCTTCACACAAAGAAAGAAAAATATAAAAAGAATTATTTAAATAAGCCCCTTAACCTTAACCTATACCCTATTTAACGTTTATTGAGCCGAATCTGTAGGTTGAACTTACACTTCTTAACGCTTGTTTATTCTTAATAATTCAACTACTAACATAGATTTAACCTTACGATTAATATATTGAATAGTTAAGTTCAAATATGAATCTATTCAGAGATAGACGTGGGCACGTTTTAAAATTTTCTAAACGTTTAAACGGTCTTCGTTTAGTGTAAAAAACGTTTTAAAAACGTTTAAACGATCTCTATCTTCATTTAGAAAAATCGTGATTATGTAATTTCTTCAATTTTTTTGCATAAAATGTTTATAGGGAATTCATAAACAAACAATTTTATTCAAACAGTTGATAGGAAAACAATGGTATAGTTACATTAAGCACATCATATTTTTTTGTCCGATTCAATGAATTTGATTTTTCATTCAATGAATTTTCTTTATAATTTTTACCATCAGTATCTAAAAATTTTTTGCTAAAGGTGTCATAAGCACAGTTCATATAAGTATTTTTCTCTAATGATATACTTATAATTCTAAATCCAATTCTGATTCATTGAATTATTCATAACCCATAATTTTCGTTGTCACATAAGCAGTGGTTAACATATTAGCAATACCACAATTTGCGTAAAAAACATTTATTAACAACACAAATAGACTCATCTTTACAACAAAATTTCGTTGACACAATCTGCGGAAAACATCTTTCTTTGAATGATATATTTTTTATATTTTTTTTTAAATTTGTAAATTTTTTTTAGGTAAAAATGCATTAAGTGATTTTTAATTAAACATAAACTTTTAAATTATATTATGTTTTGGTTAATTTTATAATAAATTTATTTTGTTATTAGTAACTATATTATTGCAAAAAATGGAATTGTAATTTTTTTTGTGAAACTTTCCATTCTGCAAAAGATTTAAATAGTTACTAATAACTTACTAAATTTATTAAAAGATAATGAAAAATTCTGTTGACCAAG